>PVJA010020065.1:0-37487 GCA_004027025.1 Myocastor coypus | reverse complement strand
CCACCTTGGAGTCTCCAGACCAAACGCCCATAGACACAGCATAACATCACCAAAGTGCAGAGGTCGCTTCCATACAAAATGATAACAACAAGGAGTAGGAGGCAATCTCAGGACCCGTGCCCACCCAAACCAAATACAGAAGACACTATCATGGAAGAAAATGACAATTATACAGATGAAACCTCTGAATTGGTAGCATATGAGGCAGACACACAAGTGCAGAAAGTTATACAGCAACTGAGATCAGAGATAACATCTGAAGTAAAAAAAGAAATATATGAACTGGAAAAACGGCTGGAGAAACGTATAGAGCACATCAGAGCAGAAATAATATCTAAAGTTGACAAAGACATGCCTAAATCAATAGCATCCCAAGTAGGAGAACAACTACACAAAAGTAGAAAGGAGAACAGAACAGAAATAATCTCTGTATTAGAGAGAGAAAGGATAACCATAATGACAGACTTCAACACTATTAAAGAAGACATCGATAAAAAATTAGAGGAGAATAGAAAAATGATGGACTCCCTGATGGAGCAATATAGGAAAGACATAGATCGCATGAAACAGTTTCAAAGACATATACAAGAAAATAAAACCTCGATCACAAGTTGGCAGAGCCGAATGAACGAAAATGAAGATAGAGTTTCCAACCTTGAAGACAGTTGCAGCCAGTGAAAGAGTAAGAAAGGATCTTTTAAAAAAAATTATCTGGAGCTAGTAGTTTGTATCTGTCCTGTAGATTTTGGGTATCACTGTGTTTCCCTTGAGGAATTAAATTTTCTGAAGTTCCTTAAAGTACTTCAACCCATAATTTAGTTCTAATGCTGCTCTGCAACTAATGACAGAGTTCATTTTGCCTTCTGTGACAGTTACCTGAAAAAATATATATCACCTATTAGAGCCTTTTGAAGGTCAGGGCCATGTCTGATCCATCTTTGTGTCCTTCATAGCACATTTCCATGGTAGCAACTAACACTTAACAAACACTAGGCACAGTAGTAATGAGTCTATGGCACATGTGCCACAGTGGGCTGTTTGTTATCATTGAAAGCTCTTTGTCATCACTGGACTCAGCTGTTCATACATCTACAGCCTGAATGGCTCCAAAGCACATGCACTTCCTAGTATGCTACTCGTCTTCACTTGCACAGTGCTGTAACCAGAAGCTGCTGGTCAATTTTACTTGAATAAATTAGTAAAATTGCATATACTTAGCCAGGACCACACTGATTCAAGCCAGCAAAACAAAACAATCCATAGGACTCACTCAGACTAGGTAGATGTTGCTACACCTCCAGTATAAGGTTGGGCACAGCACTGAACTAAACAGAGTTCCCCCACTTACCTCTGAATTCAAGTGAGCAGTTTAATATTGTTAGCTTCTGTTTCTCTCATCTACAAAAATGAGATAAAAACATCCTGGGGGTTCAATGAGATAATTTACTTCACAGGGGTTTTGAAACACATCTAGGGGATATGTTTAAAAATACAGCTTAGATGTGGGTTGACAATACCACTAATGACACCATTTTATGCCTCTACAGTACTAAGCTCAAGGGAAGGGCTGAAAAAAAGGGCAGAGTTGTGAGGAAGAAGAGAGCTATAAGTAGTTACTTCTGTAACCCAAGTGATCATTCTCTAGGCTTGGACTGAAATTCCCCCTGGAGCTGCCCTAATGCACAAATTAGTATCAGTTGACAAAGTACCATATGCTTTGAAATATTTTCCTACTAAGCTTCATGGGAAATGGCAGGAGGTCCTGGTCAATTGTGGAAAATTTACCATGACTTTATCCTCCAGTGGAACATAGTCTTAGGTCGCCTTAGCCCTGGATGATCAGGCTGTGCACCCAACTGTATAATCATGCATGAGTATCACTTATTTTAAGATAGAAAGTCTGTATTCTAATGTTATTCTTGCTTGTCAACACTAGGCTCAAAAGGCATATTTTGTTTTTCAAAACAATATTTTAATAATGGATTATTTTATAAACATTTGTTAATTTAGTTTCAAGCTAATAAGCATATGTAATAGTTATTAATAAGGATTAAAACTATGGAAACATACTGTTGTAGCCAAGGTTTGCAAGGGACATAATTTATAGGATTATTTTATAACACTTACCCAAAGAATCAAAAACAAAAGAATGCAGGAAATCTATCTGCACACTAAAGATTCAAAGAATCCAACTGAGAGCTTGGGTTCCATGGCAATATCCTGCTGGAGTCCACCTGAAGACCTAGCACCCATAACTGAGCTCCCCACAAATCCAACTAGAGGCCAAGAGCACATGACAATGTCCCATGCACTTCCACAGATCTGCACTGAAAAGGCCCAAAGGTCAGAAGTGGAAGCTAGAAAGTCTGTGCCAGCGGGATGAGGGATCTGTGCTTTCAGGCTGAGGGATTTACCCTGGAGCCAGAAAGGAATGCTCAAGGTAAGGACCTGAGCTCTCCAAAAAGAACCATAGCCATTCTCAGCAACAGTGAGTTACCAACCTCCTCTGACAATGAGAACAGCAGCATTCATATCAGAAAAGCCAGCACAGCAAGATCTTCAGGAGAATCAACATTTCCACCTTTCTCGCTCCAGTTCTCCTTTTTGTGTTGTTGCAACAACCCTGAAGTGGGCCATCTACATCAAGCACCATGCTGATTCAGTTCAGCTCGGTGTTTGTTGCAAGTTGCCCAACAGTTGCCAATCCACCACACATATCTTGTCTTCAATGTCATTAATAAGTCTATGTTTCTTTATACCTCACCATATTATATTTAAATAAGTTTTAGCTCTTATGTCCAAAATGTATTATCTCTTTTAGTACAATAAAATGAATTGTACTAAAAGAATAAGAAAGTGGGGCTGGGGAGATAGCTCAGTAGAATAAGTGCTTACCTGACAAGCACAAGGGCCTGAGTTCAATCACTGGTTCAAAAAAAAAAAGGAAGAAAGAAGAATAAGAATGAAAGAAATAAATACCAAGTTATGCACATTGTGAACAAAAAGGTCGCCAATGTCTTGAGGATTTGAGAATTTTAAAATCTATAACAGCTGTTGTACATTGAATGTCTTTGGCACCCCCCAGATCCCATGCAAGGTGATTCTTCCTTATTATTCCACTTAATCCTCACAACATTCTTCAAGGTTACTATTACCTCTATGTTATGATGAGAAAACTGAGAGGTTACAGTTATTGTTCAAGGTCACAAAGCTAGCAAGAACTAGAGTTGAGATTCAAGCCACATGTGACTGCCCAGCCCCAAGAACATCCCTCTGTGTCAAAGAACAGGCTGAAACACAGTGTGGCAATGCGTAGTACATAGTAACAAAACATGAATAGATCCTTGTTTTTAAGAAAATCTAGGTCATTCCTCTCTTTTCCTGTCCTAAACTAAGGATGGGAGATGGCTCAAAAGTTAGATCCTAGAGCTCTCAGTGTTCTGTTCTCAGAGTTCAAGTGTCTTAGCTGGAGGGGCTCTACATGCTGAAGTTTTCTTCATTTAAGTTTTCTGTTTATACCTGTCTTTTACACTAGTTTCTGTTTAATAGGATTTGTTTAATCCAAATAGTATTCTATTGGTCTCCCCTCCACCAAAGTGAGAAAACCATTGATGTAGTCCAATTTTCTCATTTATTGATAGACACTCAAGATCAGAGCAAACTTGACTAAAATTATACATAAAGGAACACACATCCTTTTCGCACTAAGATTTTAATTCTATCATTATAGGGAAACTTCTGTGATAACAAGGAAAATAATTATGGACCTATTGGTGTTGATATTTTACCATTCTGAGTGAAAGACAGAAACATTACCTGTATTTAGGCTGCTTTATCCTGTCTTCTTTGTAATATATTTCTTAAATATTGCATCTACATACATGGAGCTTGTCATCTGACAATGTTATCAGTGTTCCTTCCATCATCAAACATAAACTTACTTATTTATTTGTTTCATTTATGTATTTGGGACAGGGTCTCACCACACAGCTTGGGCTCATAGTGATCTTCCTGTTTTTAGCCTCCCAAGCACTGGGATTACAGGCATGCACCACCACGCTTGGACTCTGTAGTCTGCTCAGTGTGCCCTGGAGGTAGAGCCAGCACAGTGTGTGGGACTAGGAGTCAAACCCTGGTCCCTATACTTGCAGTGATTTTAGTCTCGTTGGCTGCTTTTCTCACCCCTTTGGCTTCAGAGATCTTGTTTTTCTTGATGTTTTCTTTTCTTGCTTTTCAGTTTCTGTCTATTGGCATTTCCTAGTTGCTGACATTGTAGTGCCCTGTCTGGGATATAAAGAAGAGAATCCATTGTTGTGTTGTTCCTTGAATCCTGAGGTTCTTAGCTGGCTTTCCTTCTGTATCCAGCATTCAGAGCTTTCTTATGTTTTTTGTTCATTCATTTGTTTGTTATGTATTTGGTTCAGGGTCTACAGAGCCTATACAGTCTCACTGCATAGATTAGACTCAGAGTAATCCTCCTGTTTTACAGCCTCGTAAGTGCTGGGATTAGAGGTGCATACCACCACGCCCAGTCTTGCTCATCATCTCAGAGTACCCTGGGGGCTGCGCCAGCACAGCAGGTTTAGGGATCAACCCCCCAGGAACCCACATCTAAACCCACACCTAAACAGGTGTTCTAATCCACTGAGGTATCTGGCTAGCCCAAGCTTTCTTCTGTTGTTTACACCTTATGGTAGTGTCTTAACTGTACTTAGCAGGAAGAAGTACATCACTTCGTCTTGTTCAGGACTGAAAGTCTTAGATACATAGTAATTGATGAACTTTTTATTTGATAATTCAAGTTTCTTAAAGTCCATACATTTTTCTTCTATTATTGTTTAACTACTGATCTGCTCTCTTGTTTCTTTTTGTTATATTTTATACTCTTGTTACTTGCATGAATTCTAAATATTTCATCTATTTTTTAACCTTTTTACTCATAATTTCTATTGCATTGTATCTTCATCTTGGTATTATGAGATAGTTCTTTTTCATGTTTCAGATCATTAAATCAGTTTTCAGTTGTATTCTTATTTTCACTTCTGCAGTTGAAATGTTTAAATTTAAGTTATAGTCACTTAGAAGACTCAAAACTGACTTGAGCTTGTAGGAATCAGACCAAATGTAGTTGACAAGACTGGCCATAACCTCAAGGGTATGCATTCTTTGTAGACGCTGACCCCTCAAAAGCTAAACCTGCAGAGTAAAGAGAATTTCAACAAAAAGATGAAAAAGAAATAGTAAATGGTAGTAAACCACTCCTATGTATTTAAAGCTGTCCCCAAACACCGAAAAAAATTTATCATCAAAATAATGAGATTAATATGTACCTGATGAAAGATGTAAAGTCCTTGATTTTTTTTTTTTTTTTTGAGACAGTTTTTCATTATGTAGTAAGGCTGGTCTTGAGCTTACTATGTAATCCAGACTAGCCTCAAACTCATGATTCTCCTGCCTCAATTTCCCAAGTCAGGATATTTTAAAATTGTGGTAGTTATTCCCAACTCTATATAAATATTTATTCTTTCCTTGTGTTGAGTCATTAAGTCTACCACATTAGCAACAGATTAGAATATCAATTTTATCAAGGATCAGAGGACGGCCCGGTGGGATGGCTCAGCAGTCTAAAGCGCCTGCTTAGGAAAGCTTAGGCGGCTGCAGGGACTGCGGTTCGATCCCCGGCACCACATGCTGCACCAGTCCTGCCCTCGGGGTGGGCTGAGCCAGCCATAAAAATGAGTGAATAAACAAATAAAGGTTCTGAAACAAGAAAAAAAATAAATAAATAAAATAAAAAATTCTTTAAAAAATATTTTTTAAAAAAAGGATCAGAGGAATAGGAAAAAATAAGTAGACAAGGTTTCTAGGAGAGCTAAGGGAAACAATTCAGAATAGAGACATGTTTTCAACCAGTACTGTTCTTATTATCAAAAAAGTTTTAAAATAGGTTATTTAGGGGGAATGACTGTTATAAGTGACAAGAGAAGATTTGGGGGCAATTAGAAGACTGATCCCTTTCTCTTCATCCACAAACTCACTACTCAGCATGTTTCTTCTAATTGTTAAGAAGTAAATTGTAAATGTTTGATTTTATGTCTTGGAATATATAGAGTAAGAACATATTATTTATATGCAATAATATTTGTTCATATAGCAACAATTTCCTTGTCCTCAATAAGTAATATAATCCTCTTGATAAGCACCCAGTTTCTTTTGCAGAGCACAGTAGCACCTGATCATACTTTAGCTTTTTCTTAATCTCAAAGATTCATTTGGTGAAGAACTCAAGGGATCTTCGTTCTCTCTTTTATTGTCTTTTTGAGACAGTGTCTCACTATGCAGTTCAGGCTAGCCTTGAGCTCACTTTTATAGTCCAGGCTGGTCTCGAACTCACACTAATCCTCCTGCCTCAGCCTCCCAAGTTCTGGGATTACAGGCATGCGCCACCATACCCAGCCAAAGGGATCTTCATTCTCATCAGACAGCATTCTTTCTTTTTATAGGAAAGTAAGCTTTAGCCCTGAGAAGAGAACTTGCCATGTGGCAAGGCATAAAGAAGTAGTATCTAGGCCTTAGGCATAGATCTTGAAAAGGGCTATTCTAATGGTCTTCCTGCCACACTCTTAACCATCTTTTCACATTAAAGTCTCAATGAAATCCTCTTCAGTATACCCCTGAATTTAAAAAGATCTTGAATATTGAAAAAAAAAAATCAGCTTAGGTGTATATGCTCTCTTAACCAAGTCACTGTGTTCCTTATGCAACCTAGATTTATATTAAAATCATTATACTTCACAAGATTGAAGTCTATAGTGTGGAGTCAACAATACTTTATGAATGAATGAATGATCACTTGACAGCCCTGTTATGGAGTCCTGTTATTTTAGATCTGAAAGAGACCTAGAAGGTCACTGTGTCCTATTTCTCCTTTCTTCTGAGACCCCAGAGTAAGAGGACTAGTGAAGAACACTACCCAAACTCTCCTTTCATTCTGTTTCCCACACTATGGGCTTTCTTTCACTTGTTCTGTTTCTCATTGATTTGATGTGAAGGTATGAAAATTGCCAATATAACTGTGTTCTTTTATATAGTTTAAATGTTTCTAATATCTAATTTAATATCATCATCCCACAAAAAATGATAGAGTTAAGGCTTTCTTTCTTTCTTTCTTTCTTCCTTCCTTCCTTCCTTCCTTCCTTTCTTCCTTTCTTCCTCTCTATCTTTCTTTTACCATGTGGAATTTGATCATTCTGAAGAAGAGCAGAAACTTGTCCTAAATCACTGCAGACCATAAAGCTGAAATTTGAAGCAGTAAACTATTCTACTTTGAGAACAATAGGTATACAGGCTAGAAGAGTTAGGCATTTTAAGAAGGAAATTGTATAGAAAAAGCCAACTTTTAAATCAGCTCTTCATTTGCTTTGAATGCAAAGATTAATATGGATAAAGGGAGGTATAGGTACTTAGTAGATGACAGATGACACACTCATTAACACAGAGAAAGCAAACAGCTGAAATGGTACTTATGGGAAATAAATTCAAACCTCAGATGTTTTAGTCAGGAAGTCTTGTTAGGATGCAACACAGCTTCTCATTATGGATTATTATATAGTATCACTAAAAAAAGGAAAGACATCTGAGAAGGACAAGGCACAGCCAAATAACAATATGAGAAATTTCAGTCTTGCTACATCTTACTCTTTATTAACATTAGCTCTTTCAGTGCTATCCTTTCACTAAAGTGACCCTTCACAGTGACAGACATTAGAAGTGATCTATATTGAAATGACAGTTGATAGAATAAAACTCTTTTGAGAATCTTATGTATATTTTTTGTTGATTTATTCATTCATTCAACATGTATTTATGGAATTTTAGAAAGACAAAATAAATTAAATATTTTGAAAGAAGTAAGATACTTTCTTTCTCAAAGAGGTCCCAAGGAGACAGGTTAACAAACCATTGTAATGAATATACTGGGTGCCTTATTTATACTTCACACATACATGCCAAGTACAGAGACACAGGGCCTGGCAGGATGGCTCAGTGGTCTAAAGCGCCTGCTTAGGAAAGCTTAGGTGGATGCAGGGACCTCGGTTCGATCCCCGGCACCACATGCTGCGCCAGTCCTGCCCTCGGGGCAGGCTGAGCCGGCCATAAAAATAAATAAATAAATAAAACAAACAAAAGTTCTGAAACAAGAAAAATAAAATTTAAAAATTTTTTAAAAAAGTACAGAGACACAACAGGGGACTGGAGAAGCTTTGTGGAGGAGAAAATATTTTTGGTTAGTATTTAAAGGAAGAAGAGCTTATCTGAAAGGTCAGGGTAAATATGAGGAAATAAGGAAGCCTCTCAAAAGTTTGTAATAGGTTGTGCAATATTTTAGTGATGTGGGATTTAGAATCCTGTAAGACTCTCAGGGCAATCACTTTAAAGCTGTAGGATCTTAAGTAAGTTGCTTTAATTCTACGAGCCTCAGTTTCCTTTTCTATAAAACAAGTAGAACAATCTTCACTGCACATAACAGTCATAAACATTATGAATAGTGCTGGCTAGGAAGTTAACATCTCTAGAAGCTCTGAATTTTTAGAACATTGGCAAGCAGAAAACTAGTACTGAGAGATTATGGTACTTCCCCTAAATTATACAGGTTAAAATGTATCAGCACTGGGACTTGAGCTGATTTGGTCCCACACTACATTTTGCTAGCAATGTGCTGTAGATCTTTTTTTGCATGATATGCTCTGGGAACATAAAATGTTTGATGTGCAAGTGTGGGGTGAAGTAGAGATGAAGCAGCAGGGTGGCAGGTGGGAATACAATGCTAAGACATTAAAACTTTAGGTCAAGGAGGAACAATGGAAGTATTTTCAGCAGATGAGTGATTTTCAGATTTGTGGATTTTTAAAAAATATTTTAAGTTTATTGGAACAATTTAGATATACATAATGATCACATTTATCACAGAGAATTTGTACCTCTACATAGTATATCTTTATTCCTCTTTTTTCCCATTCCTCTCTCCAACCTTCAACCTGACTTCCCCTCCTTATTTACGAAGCTTTGTCTCCACTTTATCCCTCTTTTCTCATTTTTTCTTTTCTCTTCTTTCCTTTTCCCTCTTTCCTAGATCCCCTTTCTTTTTTTTTTTTTTTTTTTTAGGGTCTCACTACTGAGTCATAGTGATCCTCCTGTTTGTACCTCCCAAAGGCTGGGATTACAGACGCATGCCACCACGCCAAGTCTCATCGACTCAGCGTGCTCCAGAGTGGGGCCAGCACAGCACGAGAGGCCACCCTGCGCTTACTCTAAACAAGTGCTAAATCCACTGAGCTATACCGCTGGCCCTTCCCCTTTCTTTCTGAATAATTTCTTATTATATATTTTGGGTTTATTTACCCTTTCAGTTTCTCACATCAGTGAGATGATGCAATTTTTACATATGTGTTCAACTTATTTTGCTTAAAATTATGATTTCAAGGTGCATCCATTTATCTAGAAATGTCTCAAGTTTTCTTTCCTTGTGGATGAGTAGTATTCCATTGTATAAAAACATCATTTTTTATCCATTCATCAGTTGATGCAGATTTGTGATTTTTAAAAGACCATAGGTAACATGTGAAGGATGAATTCCCAGTAGGTGAGACTAACCTTGATAAGAAATGCCAGACTTAAGCTACAGCAATGACAGCCAAATTAAAAGGAGGAGATGATATGCATTAGAGATGTCAAGGCAGTAGAACTGACCACACTCGATGGCCAGCAGGGTTTGGGGCCCAGGAAGAGGGAAGAATCTAAAACTGCCCTTTTGTTTCTAATTTAAATGTCTGGGTAAAGATGGTGCCATTACCAGTAAAGACAGGGAAAACATGCAGAAGAGTTAACTTGGGCAAAAAATGTGACTTTGGTTTGAGCTCTGTTGAGACCAGAATACCAGAGGAATATTCAAATGTCTAGCAGGCAGTTGTGTGTCTGAGTTTGGAGCACAAAAGAAAGGTCTAGGCTGAAATCATGCATCTAACAGAATTGCCTGGCGAAGGGAGAAAAGAGATCTAAGGTAAGCACGAAGAACATTCATGTGTTCCAGGTTGGCAGATAAGGAAGAAATGGTAAAGTAAACACAGAAGGAAGAAGAGTCAGAATGAGAATGGGGTCCCTAGAGCTAAAAGTGACATTGTCTTAGCCAAAGGTTTTGAGACAGCGTCTTGCTCAACTGCTGAGTAGCTCAAGCTGGGATCAAATGTCTAATCCTCCTACTTCAACTTCTCAGAGTGTTGGGACTATAGGTGTGTGCTACTATGTCCAGTTAAAGTCTTAAAGAGCTTCCTTTACTTGCTGTTTGGCTTCAAAGTCTCATTTTTGTCCTTTCCTCTAATGGTGCTTATCCTATGCAGAACTTTGTATGGCATATCTACAGCAGACACTGATGAGAGAAGCAGACTTCAAGAACCACAGGCTCACTCAGCCCATTGATGTAGGTGGGTGCAGGATGGGCGTCAGGAGAAAAGGCACACTTTAGGCCCAGATACTTAAGAGACCTTTCAAAGACAGAACACTCAGGAGAGTTCCTGCATAAAGACTGGAATCTAGGAACGAAGGATAGAGAAGTGGTAGGTGCTGGAGTGCCCATCTTTATCCAAGCTAGGTTGGTTCCAAAATGCTTCCATGCCCCTCCCACCATGGGTGAGGGACATTTGTTTGTGCTCTGTTTGATCTCCATAATGGTCTAACCTGCTAATCTGATGGTACCCCATCCATCCTGAAAACTATCATGAACCTGCGATTGAGAACAGAGCACCAACCTCCTGAACAGGATTTGGTCCCTCTGACTGACCAGCTTGTCCTTTTCAGCTCTCACCTCCTGTCCCTCTCTTAGTGGGAATCATCTTATCTATCTATGGTCAGCCCAGCCTGCCCTGGGGGCGCAGCTGGCACACCATGTGGTGCCAGGGATCGAACCACAGTCCCTTAAGCTAAGCTTTCCTACACAGGCGCTTTAGAACGCTGAACCATCTTGCCAGCCGGGATCCATCTTATGTTAAGATCTTTATTCCTGTAGCCATCTGGTGGTATGCTAGCTCTATGTTTCTCCCTTTCACTGGTCAACCCCAGGTGACTTTTGGGGTTTCTGCTTAAAAGTTGCCCCCTCCAGGAAGCCTTCACTTGGGCACTTAATATGATGCTCTGGGCACGCTGGGATGATGCTACTGTTGGAGATGTGCTGTATTAATAGCCCATTAGACTACTTCCTTGAGGACAGGGCTGGAATTTTATGGAGGCCACATCTCCAATGTCTAACATATAGTCTGGCCCTAATAGTCATTCAGTAGACATTTCAGCATGTCAAAAGAATTCATGCAAAAGGGAGATACATTTGGGTGTAATGGACAGAGAGGTGGTAGGAGTGGAGTCAGGGAATGGATGAAATGCCCCAGGGAGAGAGGCCTGAGTGCAGAGCGCCAGGGAACCTCAGCAGTTTGGGGCTTCCAGGTTTGAAAAGCCCTCCAAGAGACCGATAAGGAGGGCTGGAGAGGCATGAGGAAGCCTGGGAGCGCAGGTCCCACCCAGTGCAGAAAGAGTTTGATGATCTGAGATGTTTCACATAGTGCCACCTTCTCCAATTCCCCTCAGCTTGGGGTCTTTTAGAGCTGGGGGTTAGGAAAGGAGATAGAGTAAAAGTCCTCTGCATCCTCCAGGGTCCTACATAATCGACTTGCAGGGGAGAGAAGGTGGGAGTCGTTTGGGGTTACAGCTCTGGCCCTACTACCGCGGTTCTGGATGACCTTGGGGAGTCCCTTTCCTCTACAGGCCTCAGTGTCCCCGCGGGAACTTGGCAAACGCTGTGTGCCTCAGGGGTTAGCTAGCTAAGGAAGGTCGGCGGAGGCAGGGCCAGGGTGGGAGCAGGACCGCCCACTGCGGCGGGCCCGGACCTCTACAGCCCCTGTTGGTCACGCACGGGACTCCTCCCCTCGGGCGGGGGTCGTGGCACTGGCAGCTGGTGGCCCCACAGCTGCAGCCTCAGCACCTGCCTCCGCCAGACGGCGCGGGCGCGGCCCGGCCCGGCGACACCCCCGCCTCCGGCTGCAGCCGCGGCGCGGGAGGCGGAGCCCGAGCAAAGCCGGAGCCGAGCCACTGCTAGAACCCGGCCCGCTACTGTCCCCGCCGCTGGGCGGGGCCGCCCCTCAACCAGAGCGTCAGCTCACCGGGTCCGCGTCGGTGGGGCAGCACCTCCTCTGCAGGTAAGGGCGAGGTCCTGGCGTCGCAAAGTTTTGGGGAGACTGCTGGTCCTTACACCCCGGGCCTGTACCTCCGGGAGCTGCAGGCTACCTAGCCCTCGGGTTTCTCCACGCCGTTCTCTACGGTGTACTTGCCTGCACCACTGGCCCCGGGTGACCCGCACACGCCTCCCGTCCTGGTGTCCTCACTCCGCTTTGTCCGCGAGCTAACTCAGGACCTGCAAAGGTTAACTACACAGAATAGATGTGTCACTTAAGTTCCGAGATCTACCTAGTGTAGTTAAGGACCGATAAACCTGGAGGCAATCATGTGTTCAGGTGCGACCGAGGCCAGCGCCAACTTTCTGAGCGACCTCAGTCGATCCGTGCCTGCCTAGCCTCCACAGCCACACCTGAGCTGGGAAGGAATCACCAAGGATAATTAGCGAAGCGCCCTGCTTGTGTTGGCATTTTGTGAGTTCATTTTGGGGAGAGGGGTGTTGGGACTCAAAGAAAACAACTCCAAGGTTCATGTCGTTAACCTGCAGCAGATTTGACTGGGCTTCAAGGAGGAGTGTTGACTCAGCCCTTAGAAACAGAGGAGGCTCCCAGGGTTGGCACTTGGGACTGTACAGATCCTGGTGGCTCTTCTCCCCTCCAGGTATGTGACCTTGGTCAAGACACCACAGGTTTTCTCACTTCTAACAGGGTGAAAGTGGTGTCCCCTATATGTTCATTGAAGTCCTTCAACTATAAATCCAAAGTGGGACCTTGGGATCTCTGTAATTAAAGCTTAGTTTGGGAGGAGGCAATATTTCATCACGAATCCACCTAGCACTTGCATATGGGTGTTTAGAAAATAAAGGAGCCATTTTCAATTTGCTTTGGTAGTCCCAAAATAGACATGGCAAGTATTGGTGGATATTTGCCTTGCTTCCTTCAGTGCTTTGGCCCATTATAAAATATTCAACAGCATAATGATTTGTTTTCAAAGTGGCTTATAGATCAGGAAATGATTCTGTTTGTGAGGTAGTTATTTTTGTTAAAAACCTCAAAATACTTGTGTAGGGAGAAAAAATAAAATGCTGTTTTAGGGGTCTTGACAGGGTAACACTTGTTTCTTCTAAAACCATGGTGGGAATGCTTTTTCAATGAAGACCATTTAAAAGCATTCTAAGTCAGACATCCCATGGGTGGCATTCCACATAGGTGTGATTGGAGAGTTTAGTACATATTTTCCAGCACAGGTGAATACTAGTGCAACCACAACAAAACAGGTACCTCTGTGAGGTAGTTAAGTGTGGCATGCTGGGAGGTGAACTGTGTTCTTTTGGCCAGTATCTTCTTCCTCTTGTGCTGAAATTTGTCTCCCTAGTGTATGGGTGAAATGCCTTACTATGAAAAGCTTCTTATGGAAGCGATTTTATTATTTGATTTTCTTCCTAGACATCCTGGTTTTAAGTTTCAAGTTTTATGAGTCAGAAGGCTAGTGAGAGTATGTTTTGTGACTGGAGCAGAGTTATGATAATAACTCATTCCCAAATGGTACTCTGTATTCCAACCTAATTTGTTCAGGGCCTTTTATCACTCAGATGTATTCAAAGGTAATCCTGATTTTTCCCTCTTTGGCTGTCATGGTTCAGCAAGAACTTTCTCATCATTCATTCAGGAAAAACAAACATAAAAATTACTAACAGGTTCTCCCCGGAAGGAGCTCAAGTTCTCCCAATAGAGTTACTATATGGCACTTCAGGCATTATTTCCTGAGAACAGGAGAATGACTAAATTCCAAATGAAGAGATTAGAAAATTCTGCACTCTAGGAGGTAGAGGGAAGAAGATTTCAACAGGCAGGGAGACGAAAGAAAGCCATTTCTAGGCCAAAGAACTTGCATGAGCAAAGGTACAGAACCCAGAATGCACAGGATACAGATGAGAACAGTGAGTCTAATGAAGGCGCAAAAACAAGCAGGCTTCTCCAGAGTAGAAAGCAGTGGAAAGAGGCTCAGCACACCAGGGCCTCTGAATATCACTCTTCTCATTTGTCAAAGTGGAATAATGATAACTTTCAACTCTCAAGATTAAGTGAGACCATGGGTAAAAGTCCCTGATAGGATGTTTGTATGTAATAGGTATTTGATAAAAAGTCAGTATGCTGTTGGGCACTAATAGAGTATTAAAATAGTCTTTTTGTTTAGCATATATATACAATTAATATAATTAATGCTCTGAGCTACCTGGCTGGCCCTGTTTAGCTTATATGTTGATTTAGAACTTCTCCACCAGGATACAAGCCCTGTGACACTGCTCTGTACACTCAGGCTGCCTCTTTCTTTCTTTCTTTCTTTCTTTCTTTCTCTCTTTCTTTCTTCCTTTCTTTTATTATTATGATTGGTTTAGCCTGCCCTGGGTGGGGCTGGAGCAGCATGTGGTGCTGGGAATCAAACCTTGGTCCCTGAGGTTGCCTAAGCTTGCCTAAGCAGGCACCTTAGACCACTGAACCGTCTCACTGGCCCGTGCCTTCTATTTCTAAAGATGGAGGGGTTTTTTTTGTTATTTGGCGGGTGCTCAGAATAGATACCGACACCTCAGCAGCCAGTGTACTGTAAATACTGTCAGGTGATGGAGGCTACAGATGGGTTAATCAGAAGACTCAATCTCTGCCTCCTACAAGCTTATCACTATGTGGTCAAGGACCCAGGTGGGAGGATTTGACAGTTAGACACAGTTATAAATATCTCAGCTTTGTCCATATATACTAGAAACTGGTTCTTGGTTTTTTGCCTTGGTGAAGGTTGCTCAGCATTTCAGAGCTGTGGTCAGAGAATAGGACAGGACATGAAGGACAGAACAGTGAAGAACAACATTGCAATAGTTTGTGTTCCTGTGTAACACAATGTACCATCCATACTGCCATCCTCATGTTTTTATTCAGTGGTTATGCATAAAACACCTACTGTGTGCCAGAGATTGTTCTAGGTGCCCTAGAGACACAGTCCAGCAAAAGGCAAAGTCCTGTCTTCCTAAAGCTTATATTGTTGTAGGAGAAACAGAATAAATAGATATGTAAATAAGGTCATTACAGTTCCCTCCTGCCTCAGCATCCCAAGTGCTGAGATTACAGACATGGGCCACCACACCCTGCAAAAGTTCACAGGTTTAAAGGCTGGAAAGAAATATGCAAGGTAATGTGACAGAAAGCAATATTGTGCAGTGAACCCTCTTTTTAAGGATCTGGCTCATTTTCTACCACTCCCCTTCTACTTCTTCCTCCTTTTCTTTTTGGCCCTCCTTCTGTCTGTCTGTCTGTCTGTCTGTCTGTCTGTCTGTCTGTCTCACCCCCTCTCTCTCACTCACTCTTGCTCTTCCACCTCTCCTCACTTCCATCCCCACAAGACCTGAAGTGTAGTGTCTCTAGAGATGCTCAGTAGTGGAGGACAGTCATCTATGACCTTGCCTTCTCCCTTGCTCCCTCCTTACTAAAATTGTGATCTTTAAACCTTATCATTTTACTTCCAAAATCCTTTCAAACAGGACCTCATTTTCCACTCTCTCTCTGCCTTTCTCTGTCTCTGTCTCTGCCTCTGTCTCTGTCTGTGTCTCTGTCTCTATCTCTATTTCTGTCTATATGTCTGTTTCTCTTTCCATCAGGCTTCTATACTCTCAACCTTAATGTGTGGCTCTGATCCACTATGCCCCTCCTCAGCAACCTTCAATTGGTTCTTCGTGTGTAAGTCCCAAGACCTGTCTCTGTTCTTTCTCTTAGACCTCTGCATCCCTCTTCCTGTCCTCCACTCTTAACCCCTCAACCCTATCTCAGCCTCTAAACCATTGCCCTGTAGCTGCTTCTCTGCATGCCATGTGCCTGAGCTTCAGAGGTCTTACCTACCTCTCCTGAGAATCTGCCTTTCCTCAGAGTTTTTAATTACCCTCCAACCTCCCACTGTACTTGGTACCTCTCATGGAGAAACAGTTGCTATTACCCTGGAAGGATTTTGTGTGTGGTCCTTTGTGTATATGACCATAGAAACCCCCATAATCATGGGCACAATGTCCCATTTCTCTCTACCCTACAGCCTTTCCATAGAGCCTAGAGCTGATGTAGACTTGATAATGTATTTGCTGTTTAGATTGACAAAAGCCTATGATTTCCTCCAGATATGAAATGGTCTGAGTAAACCCAGAAACACAATGCTGCTGTCTGGGCGTTGCATGTGGTCTTTAGCTGAACTTGCTTGTGGCATTCTGAGGCCTCCAAACACATAGAGCCTCCATTCACTGAAGAGGTGATACAGCCTCAGAAATGAGCCTCAAGTTTGAACTTAGCTTTTTAATGTGGCCTATTTTAGATAGATATATGATGTAAGATTTGAACCTTCAAGTTTCTGACAATAATTGATTATGTTATAAAAAACCATTCTTCATGATACCAAAAGATCTGATATGGAAAACTTTCAAATACCAAACATGCCTATATACTTAACACCATTCAATTTATAAAATGTTTATTTATGCCCAATGGTTGTAATTACAGTTCTATTATATGCAAAGATGTAGTTATAGAAGCAGTAGCAATACTGGTTTAAATTTGTTTTGGTGACTACAGATTACATAGAGCAGCCCTGCAAATATGAAGCTTTTTAAAAGTGCCTATCTGCCGGAAGGACAGTGTGAAGTCTGATTTGGTGCTTGGCCAATGGATGTGGGCCATTATTTTCAGTGAAGTGGCACTGTATTTTCAGACTCATATGAAGTTTGCCAGTGGTTAAAACTGTTTCAGATTTCCTATCGTTTTCCAAGCTGGCTACTAAATGATACATGTCATTAACACTTGTTCTCTTGGAGGAAATAAAACACCAACTAATTACAGGCTGGAAAAGACGTGGTGGTAAATCAAAAGGTATGGAAGTATATTCTTTTGACCTCCTTAAGCAATGATATAAGAACTTCAAGTGTTTTAGTAAAAGAGTAACAACTGGCAAATTTTTAAAATCCTGACTGGACAAAGCTTCAGAGAAACTCATCCAGATACAACAGTTCCCTGAGATTTTTTTTTTTTTTCCCTGGTGGTACCAGGGATTGAACTCAGGACCTTGCCCTTGCTAGGCAGACACTTATCCTACTGAGCCATTTCCCAAGCCCTCTCTGAGATTTTTATGAGGAGGCAGATGTACAGGTAGATAAGATAGGCTGTACTTCCTGTTCTGAATATCCAGAATGTTGGGTGTAGTTTATAGCCTACTAAATCAGAGTAACAGTCACCCCTCCACACCAAAAATACCTCCCCCAGGTCTGACTTGTGAACATAAACACGTTGAACTTCTGCATTACTCTGTTGTTGTTTGATTTGTTCCAAATCTAGAATTCACTAGGATGCAAATGAAAAGGCAATTGTTAGAATAAAGATGAAGGTGTTGCCAGTTTACAGGTACATACCTGTAAACCTGGCTACTTGGGAGGCTGAAACAAAAGGATCACAGATCTGAGGCCACTCTGGGTAACTTAGAGAGAACTTGCCTCAAAATATAAAGGGCCAAGGTTGTAGCTTAATGTTAGATCACCTTACAGTTTAAGCGCTAGGACCAGAAAAAGAAAAAAGTGAGGATGCTATGTAATTCATTCTTAGGAAAAGTTTAATTGGTAGCTGGAAAAAAATGTCAAACCCATGCTGTCCAGGGTTCCCTGGCTACTGTGGATGAGCTCTTGGCCCTTGGCAATTAAAAAGTAATGCCTGTAGGAAGCTATGTTCTTTTCCTTTTTCTTCCTGGGGGTGGTGAGATTTCATATAAAGATGGAGGGAGAATTTCTTTCTCAAATTAATTTCTGGGTAGTTTCTGTATTTAACTCTTCAGAAAAGCTCTGTAATAAGTTTCTTAGTGTGCATATATCTTCTCTGTATGCTGAAAACTTGAGTTCATCAGTTTTTATTTTATTGAAACAAGGCAAAACATAATTTTATAGCAAAATAATAGTATAACAATAATTAATACACTGCATTTGCCATCGTCAAAGTAGTTACTCAGAGAACAAGATATGGTCCTTAAAAATTTCTCTACTCAATATTAGCACAAACTTTACTTTTCAATGAACTAAGAGAGTATCAGTATAGATACCATGTATTTTTCTCCTTTTTGTCTTCCTTCTTTTAGGTTTACCCATTTTATACATTACAGGATAGGTTAGCCACGAGCCGCAGGATTGCTGGCTCTTGAGATAATCAAGTACAGTTTTGCGTGTGCCAGGAATTTCCCTGGCACACTCAACCTTTCTGCTTAGACCTGCCGATCCTCCAGGCAGTCCTATTCTACTCTCAGTTGGCTCTGATTATCAAAGTTTTTTTGTTCTGCTGAGCCAGAAATCTTCCTCCAGGCAATAGCTGCCCTACTGCCCTTGATCCTGCCCTTTCAAGCCTCACACAAAAATCTACTTCTTCTCTGTGAGAGCCATAGATATTCTGGATATTCATAGACAGGGATGAAGTCCCATGTCTCCCCCCCCACCCCATCTTTATTTCCTCAGTATACAAACCCCCAGTTTATCCAGTCCCTTAAAAAGGACAGAGTTAATAATTGCACACAGCTGTGCACTAAAGGGTCTGATCAGTCCAGAAAAGGGCAAGACTACTATGGCAGCACCTCAGAGTCTACCCTTGTGTTGGCACAGTGAATCTCCTTCTGGGTTCCCTACTGAGCCACTGGAAAAGTGTGTGTACCTGCTGGGCTGTGAAAGAGAATATCCTAGCCCAGTGGCTGGTGTACAGTGGCTATGGGTGAGCCAGCCCCTACTCTGGAACTCAGATTTTTCATCTGTCTGACTACTTCTCAGAGCTGTATTCATTTCCTGTGGGTGATACAATAAATCATTATAAGGCTTGTTTTCAACTACATAAATTTATCCTTTCATGGTTCTCTAGGCCAGAAATCAAAACTCATGGTGTCAGCAGTGCTACCCTCCAGCTGGAGGCTGTAAGTGGAATCCTTTCTTTTCTTCCAGCTTCTGGTGGCTGCTGGTATTTCTCAACCTATGTGACCCTATTACTCCAGTCTTTGCCTTTTTGCAGTACCAGGGATTGAACTCAGGTCCTTATCTTTTTCTTTTCTTTTTTAGACAGGTTCTCACTATGTACTGCGGGCTGGCCTTGAATGTGCTTATGTAACCCAAGCTGGCCATGAATTCACAGTAATCTACCTGGTTCAGCCTTCTGATTGCTGGGATTACAGGCCTATGCTACCACACCCAACCTGCCTCACTCTTAAAAAGGACACTTTTCATGGAATTTGGGGCTCACTTGGATAATCCAAGATAAGATCCTCACCTCAAGATCCTTAATTTAATTGCATGTGCAAAGACCATTTTCCAAGTAAGATGACATTTACAGGTTCCTAAGGTTGAGATTTGGATGTATTTCATGGGGGAGAAGGGCAACGATTCAGCCTTTGGTGTTTTACAGTTTCTACTTTTATAGCTCCCTTCTTGCTTGAGTGTTTTTGAGCCCATTTGCCAGGGTCACTGGTCTGGTGTCTGCACTGGCATGTTTTATGTATCTTCCTTCCTTCAGCATCGTTGCTGCTACTCTGAAAGGTGCTGGTGGTGCTCTGATCCTATTCTATTGCACTGATTGGGTGGAACCTGAAAGGATCAGACTGCTCAGAAAAGTGCAGGTCATTCTGGTCCACACCTTCATTTTCACTAGCATTCTCTGGCTAGTCAGTAGATTTTTTAATCAATGGGAAGGAGATACTACTACAATATTCATTATCAGTTCTTAGGATAGCTTGCACAGTGAAGGTGCTTTGGACAGAGAAATGACACAGAGGAAGACTACATTTTTATATTTCTCCCTTAATTTATACAGGTTGAACCTGAACTTGAAGAAAAATATTTATCTTCCCAGTATCCCAATATACATGTCTTTCTATAAAAATCAGGATGTGCTCACTGGGAGTGTTGTGTAGTCTCCTTGCCCTACAACTAGCCTCTTTCAGTGCCCTATTGTCCTGTAAATGTGATCTGCAATCTGTTGCTGCCTCCTGGGCTCTTTGAATGCAACTCACACAAACATGTTTTCTCTAAAGTGTGAGCACCATTTTGGTTGCAGTTGACATTCCAGGGTACCAAAAAAACCTCAGGCTCAGTAGGAGTGCTGGATCTGGTGCAGCTGGTAGTAGGGCTAAGGAAAAACAGGAACAATAGTGGCCTAAAGGAGTCTGGGTTTGGAGCTTGAGTTCCTATTTTACACTTGCTCAGAGCAGCCTCCTGGGTGCTATTCCAATTAGTTCACCATGCTTTGATAAGGAAACAAACTGAGGAGCAGGGAAAGTGGGGAGGGAGGAAACAGATGAATCAGAGAGGTCTTATATCACCTGCAGCTGGTAGTCAGGAAGTCCTGGGCAAGGTGCTATGCCTTACAGAGACTAGTGGTAGCTAGGCAGAGGACTGGCCATACGTTGAGAGGGATCTAGGGAGGCTTTTGGAAGGGACTGACATTTAAACTAAGACCCAGTGAGTAAGAGATAAAGAGGAAAAAGGCAGATAGTGGGTTTTTTTGTTTTGTTTTGTTTTGTTTTTTGTATTTAGGACAGAGTTTACAGGGTCTACAGGGTCCTACTATGTAGATCAGACTCAGTGATTCTCCTGTTTTCAGCCCCCAAAGTGCTGGGATTACCAGACACAGGTTACCATGCCCAGTCTCAATCACCATCTCAGTGCACCCTGAAGGCAGGACCAGCATGGCATGCTAGGAGAAGGGCAGATAGAGCAGTGTACCCAAGGTACCTTCAGTTATGTCCCTTCCAGGGCCATAGATCACTATCTTCCTGGTCACTCATCTAGAGCTATACTGCAAGAGCCTCAAGTTTGAAAAAGAGTTTTAAGGATTACCTAGTAAGACAGATAATCTTTCTCATTTTGCCTGTTTGGTTTAATTAAAAAAGTCATTTTTCCATTTTGACATATCTGTTTGGTAAAGCTACCTTGAAATATCCCCACAGTATGCTCTCCTCTATATGTTTTTTCCAGGCTGAAGGAGCCTTCCCTCCCACCCCCAGCTCTTTTGGCCTCCAAATTGCAGTTATAAGAGGTTTAACTTGTTGCATTTAACTGTGAACTTTCTCCCAAGCAGGCTCAATCCAGAGCCTGAAAGACTAGTTGATCCAAAGAAGATACTCCATGTACTATTTGATGAAATGGATGAGTGAATGAATTAATGAATCTACTGCCTTAGTTGCATCTGGTTACCCCAATATCATTGCCTTCTTTACATTTCTTAGTAGTATACCAGCTAAGTCAAGAGCAAACATGGGCCTTTGTGGTTTTCTATCCTATACCTGCTCCTGAAGTCAGTTTGCCTTGGTGGCAAAATGCTAGCAAGAACTCAGAAGATGTTACCTACTGTCTGAATTCTCCAAAGATGAAGGTGCCACAGAACTAATATCCAATATCTGGAGCTCCTGTATGGTGCTGGAACATGGCCAGGGTGACCCACTGTCTAGTTGGCTCTTCTTGGGTAGACCTGCTCCCAGGATTATAGGAGAAGTGAGGTACAGGAGAAACTGTACTTTTTACTCCATCAGGGCCTGCATTTTGTAGTTCCCTGAACTAAGGTCCATTATTTAGTTGCTTATTTGTTAATTTGATTTTTATGTTATCTAAAGGGATGTTTGGCCGGGCGTGGTGGCTCACGTCTGTAATCCCAGCACTCGGGAGGCTGAGGCAGGAGGATTAGTGCGAGTTTGAAACCAGCCTGGGCTACAAAAGTGAGCTCAAGGCCAGCCTCAACTGCATAGCAAGACCCTGTCTCAAAAAGACAAAAACAAATAAAAAATAAAAAAATAAAGGGATGTTTGGAGAAGAAATATTAAAACTTGTTCTCTGTGTTAAGGACTATCTAAATCTAAACTTAGTATTTCCCTACATGGTCATTCTTTCCAAACTCCAAGTCCTTCTAGTTTCCTAATTCCTCATGCTTAAATCATTGCTGACATTTTTCTGTTTGCCTTTTACCTGCTGATTATCAACAGCTCCTCAAAGAAATTTGGAGGGTTCTCCCACTGCTTGGACTTGTTTCCTGTTTGTTGCCTAGGTTACTCCTTAGGTCCTTTGCAACCTGAATATATATTCTTTCTCATAACTGAGACTGATTGACTGATCATCTACTTCCTCGAGAGTGACACTCTAGGCCTCTGGAATAGCCCTTAGCTTTATAGAGGACACAGCCTCATTCAGGAAGAAATTAGCAAATAAGCATATGGAAATTCTATGGTCAGAAATGAGAATGAAGAAAGACTAGCCTCTTGAAAAATGTTTGGGCCTTTGGCCCTCAAGAAGAATTACCTAGAAATATTTGTTGCCTACATGAAAATTTGAATGATATAGAGTAGGTTCTTCCACAAGAGGATGTGATCAAAGTGTATTCTACAGACATATGAAACACTGCAGTGCTATCTAATATTCTTTATATCTTGACAGGATTTTTGCTTTGATTTAGAATTATCAATATAGAAAATTCCAGCAGAGATATTTTGTTTTAAGGACTTTCTTCTTTTCTCTCTGGCCTTTATGCAAAGAAAAAAGAAGTCCATCTCTAGAGTAGATTAACCTTTATACACAGAAGCTTTTGGAATATGCAACTCAGCTGAACAAGCACTGTTTTTAAGTCTAACTGTGAAATGTCTATGTAGGTGCAGAATGACATGCCTAAAGAGAATTAATCTATCTTTGGTCCTGACTGTGTTCAAAATCTAATTTTCAGAAGCAGCTTCAATTTCCTAGCTGTCTAGAAGACAGCTAGATGCATCCAGCCTGTTTCCATTCATCCCTTCTTGCATTTATTCTGCCCAATTTAATTTAGTTAGATTTTATAAGTTATCCGTTGCCTCGTAGATAGGTTTATCCCAGTGTCAAGAGCTTAGGGATATGAGAGAATGTATTACTAGCAGGCATTTCTAACTAGACCTATAAAACTTATGCCCAGGAATCTGTAAACAGTCATCTATTCACTGGGGATTGCTGAATAGATTGGTTTATGTGCCAGGAGTTCTGTCCTAGGCAGAGGGGTCTAGATAGATGTGTGCTGAGCAATGTTCTCAAGGAAGGCTTTTCGAAGAGTCTGTGGTAGCTGAGCCAGGCAGGGATTGGAAGCCAGAGCTGAAATGCAGGTAAAGGAAACAGATTGGCAGATAAACTCAGTGCATAAATTTGGTATGTTAACTTTTCCAGTGTATAGTGTCTTTTTTTGTTTTTGTTTTTGTTTGTTTGTTTTGTTTTTCCTATATTTAGGGCAGGGTTTACAGGGTCTACAGGTCTCACTACACAGATCAGGCTCATAGTGATTCTCCTGTTTTCAACCTCCCAAAGTGCTGGGATTACAGGCATGTGCCACCACACCCAGTCTCAATCACTGTCTCAGCACTCAGCATGGGTAGGGCCTGCACGGCATGCCAGGGATCAAACCCCAGCCACTGCACTCTGCCTAAGCAGGCATTTAAGCCTGCTGAGCTATCCAGCTGACCTATCATGTTTTAATAATGAAAACATTCCTTCAAACACATGATGTTTAGTACACCAATAGATTTTTGCCCATGCTATTTCATTTGCCTTGACCTTCTCTTTTCCCTTACCTACCAGTAAAACTAGATACTTTTGAATTGGAGAGTACATCTACAATTTTACTTCACTACTTTCCCTCCCCTGGCTTCAAATAGCATTTTATCTACACTTCTCTCTTAATATGGCACCAGGAGAATAACAGACCCCTGAGAGATATCAGCTGAATAAATGTATGACTACATCCATAACTCATAGATTCTATGCCTCACTCTCCTCCTAGGACTGGGAAATGTTTGCTGAGAAAGGAAAAGAGAGTGGGTCATGCCCACACACTGTGCTCTGTAAAACTATTGTGAGGACAATATGCAATATGTCAACTTTTAAAATAAGAAAGGGGAAAAGAAAAAAAAAAGTAATGTTGATTGAATGTGTGAATGTTTAATTGTTTGATCAATCTTATATACCTATATGTATTAATCTAAACTGGTCTGATGATGAAAATATGTAACATAACCATTGTTAAATTTATACAATAAAAATATTAAATCAAAAAAATTTTTTTCCAATATTCAAAAAAAGAAAAAAAAGGAAGGAAAAGAGAACACAAAGGTGAAGTGAAAGTGGTAGGTTCAGGGCAAGGAGACCACAAGGTTGTCCTTGAATGTGGCATGGGAAATACTCTTTGGAGAAGCAGTAGGATGTTGTCCTTCTGATAATCAAAAGCACGCAACAAAAAAAAGTCTGAAAAATGCTGTGGAAATGAAATTCCTTTGGGGAAAATCAATGTGTGGGATAATAAAATAGTTTCAAATAAAAGTAGCATCATTCCCTTATAAGTCTCCAAATCAGAGGTCAATGAGTGAGCAAGGGTATTAGCTTTACTGCTGGCTAAGGAACCGAGATTGGAATAATCTTTCTGAAAGGCAGTTGGATTATATCAAAGCTTTCAAAACTCATGTCCAGGTTTTCACTCTAAAATGCCATCCCTAGAGACTTATCCTTAAAAAAATAACTAAGTATTTATTAGGTGAGGGTGTTTATTTTAACTTTGTTTATAAAATAGACATTGAAAATTAACTGGATGTCCTGAAATAGAGGAATTGCTTTAAAAATGGCTCTTCTCTCTATAAGACATAAAAAATATACAAAATAATAAAGGCACAGGGATGTTTGCAGTGTGTTTTTGCCTAATCGCGTGCTTTAATCAACTGAGCTACCTGGCAAGCCTCCTGCATTGCTTTTGGAAGAAGAAGATCAGATCACCAATTAATATATATAGTAAATTTCCAATTTATATTGCAAAAGTATTTTTTCACACAAAAAAGGCTAGAAGGATAATTAGCAACTTATAGATTTTAGTGGTTATTTTGTCATTGCTAAAATACAAACAAAAATTACTACCAAGAACATGTATTAATTTTATAATCAGAAAGGGAAAATAAGTGTTAAAGAAAGAGATAAGGTTTTGGAGAGCATCATTTGAGCTTCAGTGGGTTGAAAGCTAGCTGAGTACATCATTTATCTTGCAAATTCCAGGCAGGTAGTGTTTTCAGAAGGAAGAGTGGTCTTAGGTCCATTTGTGTGAGTATATTTATAGAAATAAAAGTGTTAGGGAAGGACATAGATTGATTTTTTTCCCCTTGAACTTTTGAAATTATTTTCTCCCCTCCATTTGTAATTGAACCCACAGAGCTATTCCCATTTCTTCCTTTCTTGGGCACTGCATTAGACTAAAAATATTAACTGGCTTAGGATGTGGGTTTTGCTGAAATAATTCTCCTTGAAGTCTTCACTAGACTCATGTTTAGAAATGAGGGCCCAAGGAAGACCACCCTCTGAAATCCATTTTGTCATTGCACCTAATGCATTTTGTCATCAAGTTTTTGGCCAAGCTAGGATTCCTATCAAAATCATTTCTGCATTGTTACTACCCTACACCCAATCAACCAGACATAAGGAATTCAGGAGATTACTGTGTAGTTGGGTACTGTCTGTTGAAAAGGTTTATTTAAGGCCCAATCTGGCATCACCTTATCCTGTGGATGTAACATTAGTTTGCAGAAAAAGAGATTAGAGCTGGGTAGCATCTTATTAAATATTAATTATAGTGATGACTTTTGCCACACATCTTCAAAGTACTCTGGGTATTTCACAGACATTACCTCACCATTAGTTCTCATAGTGTTCTTGGATGAAAAGCTGATGGTAAGTATTATAATCTCCATGTGGGACAAAACATAACAAAATTTTAAACAGTGAAAGTAATCTTAGGAGTTGCCCTGGGGCTGGGGAGATGGCTCTGTGGCACAAGTGCCTGCCTGGCAAGTGCAAGGTCATGAGTTTGAACCCTGGTCCCGCAAAAAAAAAAAAAAAAAAAAAGGAGTTGTCCTGACTGGCAATCAATAAAAGGAAATAGGAGCAGTTTTCGGGGGATCTTCTTCACTGTTGTTCTACATTCTTCATGAATTAAATTGTTTTCTTGCATTTTGCCCCATGAACATTCATTGAGTGCCTATCAGCAGCAAAGCATAGTACAATTTTAGGCAGCAGTCTATGTGGAGTTTTTTTGAGTCCGGAGGACAGGGGTTATGGATAGAACCCAAAATAGCCTAATCACTCCTCTGATTCTATTCACTGAAGTCCCTTGTTGCCTATCAGCCCGTTCTATCCTCTTACTGCATTTGCTTTCATACCATCTTTCATTCAATACTTGTGCATTAAAAAATATTTGTCTCTGATAGTATTTTGGGGGGCACAGGAAGAGGAGAGACAATTGGTGCAATTTTGAGAAGATTATGTCTGCACTTATTTTTCAATCTCATTATGTAAACCATCTTTACTGCAGAGATCCTAGAAAGGATGCAAAGAGTCTTATCCAAAGCATTCTCTGTTCACAAACTGGCACAAAGGGTGAGATCATCTTATGATCCACCTGTACAAGGCTGTGTGTGGCTGGGGAGGTTATTTAATCTTCCTATGGCGTCATTTCCCCATCTGTTAAGGGGGGATAATGGGCTTGGGACTGACCTACCTCCCTGGGATGTGTGAGGCTTAGTGAGCTAATGCTGTTGCTTTTAACTTAGTTGAGGATGACCCGGCAGAACCAGCAGAAGACTGAGCATTAGGTGATACAGAATGAATGCCACAGCCATAAAATAATGAATCCTACAACTGTGCACATCATCTTCTGTGTGGTCCTTGACACAGAGGAAGCTGGCGTGCCAATGAAGGAATTCTGGACTTTCCTTTCTTAGCTGACTCGAGCGGCTTAGATCCTGAGGATGACAGGGACATCTGGAGGACTTATGAGCCTGACATGCTGAAAGGAGAGAAGCTAGCCTTCTGTTAAGTGGCACTGCTGCAGCTGCCCAAGATCAGCAGATTCAGTGGACCCAAGCTCCAGGCAGATCATCTACCTTTGCCCACATGGCCCAATAGTCCTTTCCTTTGGGCTTATTGACCAACTTCAGGAAAGTTATTTGATATTCACATGCTTGTGGCTGTAATTTTGGGAATGTGGCCTTTTGTCTTTAAAAATAGCTATGTGCTGGGAGGCCCAGGAGCAGTATCCAGGGATAGAGGGGAGTTACCAGCATGGGAAAGAGGCACAGGTTTCTTTCCTTGGAGGAATCCCTTTAGCTTGCTCAACTGGTGAGTTGATGATTTTTGCTTTTGAAACATACTCTGTCTTTTCTTACTGTTCTCAGAAAGGAAGCTGTTTGAATTGTGATATCTACTTGGTATATATTGTATAATTTTCCATAGTGTATTTGTTATTGAGCCCTTGTCATTTATGAAGTCTGTCTGAGTGAATGTTCTTTCTGTGTTCATAATAGAAATATAATTGTCGAGGGCTCTTTTTAAGTTTAACTGGTAATTATTTCTGCATTTATTCTTTCAAATGGCAGTATCTACAATCATTTTATACATAGATATATAGTCATTAAATATTCTTGGACCTAAATTTCCCATAGGTCTTTAAATTTGTGGGATTGTAGGATGTAAGATGAGAATGGAGATTTTCAGATTTAATAGTTTCAGATGCATCGATGATTTGAGGCAACTCCTTTAACACACACATATCTTAGTAAATGTGAGATATATGTAGGCCAATAATAAAAAGTAAATAAAGTATTTCAATAGAAACACTTTTTAAAAAGTCTCAGCTAATGAGGTATATTTCCTAAATTTAAAAGCTTTCTAGTTCTTTAAGTACAAGGATAAATTAGTCTACTTTAAATCATATTGGACTATGTTTTCTATCATTTAGTTGTTATTTTACTCATTTATTTAAGTATTATATGAAAGGTGTTTGTTTGGCAGTACTGGGAATTGAATTCAGTACAAGTACTTCACACTTGCAAGGCAAGCAGTTATTCTGCTGAGCTATCTCCCTGGTCCCTGTTTGTTTTTGAGATGAGGTCTGGCCATTGGCCATATGGTTGAGGCTGGCCTACAACTCACTATGTAGCCCAAGCTATCCTGGATCTCATAATCTTCCTGCCTCAGCCTTCTAAATGCTGGAATTATAGGTGTGTGCCACCAGGCCCAGCTGAAAAACATTTTAGTACCTTCTATTTATATGACATGTTAAGTATTTATTCAAGTTTATAGCTAATAAGGAAGTAGCAAACATGTTCAGAAAAAAAAAAAAAAAACTGCAAGCCGTCCAGTAAAAAGTACAAGTCGGTAAAAGGGCTGTGGAACTGAAGAGACAATCGAGAGCATGTGTTTTGGAGGGAGACTTCATAGGAAATGTCATGAAGACTGTGGCATTTTGGGTAAGGCTTAAAAGGAAATAGAGTTTTAACCTGGGGAGTTTGGGAATGGATAAAGGACATTCTAGGCAGAGGCAGAAAAACAGTAAAATCATGGTAAGGGCACTCAGTGGAATTTCTTCAGATTGGAGTTATGTTCAGGTGATTAGAAGGAAATGAGGTCAAATAAGTAGGTCAGCGTGGAAAGGAAGAGGCTCTTCATGCACCCACTCTAAAGTTATTCTTTATCATGTGGGCAGTAGGGTGCCATTGAAGGGTTTTTAGTAAGTGTGAGATGTTCCTAGCACTGTGCTTCCAGAAGGTTAATCTGCTATCAGTGGATCAAATAGATTGAGGCACAGCTGGGAGGTAGAGGGGGTTGCTATTTTTATTTTGTAATTACTTTGCAGCAGTCATTGTGTTGGTAAATTGAAATTTTTTCTTAATGTCTAATTAGGAAGTGATTGTCTTTCTTATGGTAGTCATTGAATTTTGAAGTAAGTTTCCATAGATTATTGTCCAGAGGATACCTCTCTGATTTTACATGGGGG
This sequence comes from Myocastor coypus, assembly GCA_004027025.1. Taxonomy (NCBI): domain Eukaryota; kingdom Metazoa; phylum Chordata; class Mammalia; order Rodentia; family Myocastoridae; genus Myocastor; species Myocastor coypus. The sequence continues at coordinate 8,415 of PVJA010020065.1, read as the reverse complement.
AAGCTGTAAGAAAATAGAAATTGCTTAACAGAATGGCCTTGTAGGAAACATCCAGAACTAATTCCTTTCTTCCTTTTCAATATTTTCTTTTTAACTAAATGTTTGTTAATTCATTTTGCTTGGTAATGCTAGTAATCTATAAGAAGTAAACACCTAAAATGTGGCTCTTGCTTAATTCCTCTGTTACTCAGAGATTGACTTTTGTATAGTACCTGAATCAAACTAAGTTACAACAATCTGCTTATTTCACTGATGGTTATGATGGGAATAGCTATAGGAAATCTGAATATCATGAATTTTTAAATAGGTTGCTACTTCTAGTGTCTGTAGTAGAGGGATAACTGCTGTTGTTAATTTTTTCAATAGGACTATCTTTAAAGGGCCTGATATTGGCATTTTAGCACCATTAGCTTCAGTCATTTAGTCCATATTCACTGAACATCTATGAAGCACTGAAGATTCATAGTGAATCAGATAACAATGGCTCTGCTCATGAGGAACTTACATTCTAGCAGTGGATATATAATAGTAAACAGTCAAACAGAGTTCTAAGAAAGGAAAGATACCAGGTACTATGAGAGCACCTTGTTAAGGTAGAAGTCAGGGAAAACTCAATAGCAAGCAGGCTACCAATTGAAACTGAAATATCAGTTGAGGTAGATTTATGGTTGCCTATGGTTGGAGGGTTGTTGGGTAGAAATGGGAATGACTTCCAGTGGGTATGGGTTTCTTTTTGGAGTGATGGAAATGACAATTTACAACACCATGAATATATTAAAATATTGATTTGTATATTTTAAACACATGAATTTATATGTCATGCAATTATACCTCAATAAAGCAAAGAGGCTGGAGAAGTGAGTGGGGCCTAAACAGATAGGTCCTTGAAGAACCATAAATAATTACAGCAAGCTGGGCATTGTGGCATATACCTGTAATCCCAGCACTTTTGAGGCTCAACCAGCTGGATTACAAATTTGAGCTCAACCTGGACAAGTTAGTGACTTAGTGAGAACCTGTGTCAAAATGAAATAGAAAAATAAAGGGTGGCAGGGCTGGGAAGACAGTTCAGTAGAGTAAGCACTTGCCTGGCAAGTGCAAGGTCCTGAGTTCAATCCCCAAAGCCAAAAATAAAAATAAAATAAAGGGTGGAGGATTTAGCTAAATGTAAAGCACCGCTGGGTTCAATCTCCAGTGCCACCACTACCACACACAAAAAAAATTATAGCAGCTACCATCTATGAAGTTTCCTCTACCTTAAAGTCATCATGCTAAGCAGTTTTTATCCATTAACTCACTAGTGCCCATGACAACCTTGTGAGCCAGGTACTACTATTATCAGCATTTTATCAATGAAGACTTACCTAACCATAGTCACAGATGTATTAAATGACAGAGCTGGATAGAAGGCCAAAAGAACAGGCTGTAGAGTTTACAAAAAGGAACTAATAAGTTATCCTACAAATTATGGGGTGACATCATGGAGTCTTATGCAAGTGACAAGTTCAGTTGTACATCTTAGAGATTGCTCTCTGATATGGGAAATAGATTGGAGTGAGAGCAAGACTAAAGGTGGAGAGAATAGGCACTGCAATGATCATCTTAAAATGCCATGCTAGCCTCAACCTGTGTGATGGCACTGGGGATGGAAAGTAGAAATTTGAGAGTTATTCAAGAGGTCACATTAATAGGAGTTGAAGAGTTTTTTGATTGTGATGGTGGTGGAGTTTACAAAAACTTTCAGATCAGGGGCTGGGGAGATAGCTCAGTGGAATAAGTGCTTGCCTGGCAAATGCAAGGACATGAGTTCAATCCGCGGTCCCAGAAAAAAAAAAAAAAAAACTTTCCGATGGATGCCTGGGCTGTGTCTATGTGAAATTGAAGGCATAGAGTGTTTAGTGGTCATGGTGCAGGTACCCAGTATGAGCTTTATAGTGACCTCTGGCCTCTCCATCAGTCAAATGATGGAACTGAGGAACTGGGGTCCTTAGAATCTGCCTAGATTTAGAGGTGGGAATGGGGGTACTAGGAACAGAGACCTGATAAATAATTTGCAGCAAGAACTACTAGAGCAGGGTGAGATAGTTCAGTGGATTAAGTGCCTACTTAGGCAAGTTCAGAGACCATGGTTTGAACCCTGGCACCACATCCTGCTCTGGCCCTGCCCTCAGGCATGCTGAGCTGGCCACTGAGTCTGAGTGTGGTGGTGTTCACATGTAATCCCAGCACTGGGGAGGCTGAAAACAGGAGGAGGATCACTATGAATCTGAGCTGCATAGTAAGACCCTATACCAAATACATTGAGAGAGGGCGAGCGAGCGAGAGAGTGAGAGCGAGTGAGCGAGAGAGAGAGAGAGAGAGAGAGAGAGAGAGAGAGAGAGAGAGAGAAGGCAAGGCATACCAGAGCAATGTGATTTGTGCACCTGCTTGTGCTCAGATGAGTGTCATTCTGCAGCCACATTGTCACTATCCAGGGAGTCTTCACTTCATCCTTCAAAGCATTAGTTCTCTTCCTGTTGATCATCTCTTATCTTTGAAAGAAGTATTGCTGCACAAACAACAATAGGGGAAATTACAACAAGGTAAAAAGGGTATACTGCCTAAACCAGTAACCAATGGATCAAACTTGTTGTTTTGTGTTTCCTGCCTGTCTGTGCCCAGCCTTGCTTTTATATTTGTTCTCAGAGCAGAGGTATGACTTTATAGCAGATATTTTATATGATACATTAAATCAAAGAGTGATTTGACAGTACTTTCTAGAATACTCTATGGTTTCTGGTTAGCATTATTTAAGAATTCAAAGAAAGAGGATGTGCTGTGACTTAACCATTCTCCTGTTGCCAGCTCTTTCTTTCTTACAGATAGTGCCTCAGTGAGCACTATCTGTAAGGTCAGTGTCATGTGACCTCTCTCTCCTTTTCCTTAAGCAATACTCCCAGTCATGATAGTCTCCATGAACCTTTAAAAATGGGATGGCCCAAACTAGATGCTTTTGTCTACTAAGGCTAGGGACAAAAGGCAGAATGTTTAATGAGGGCTGAATTTCTGGGTTCCTAGGTCCTATGGTTTCCAGGGATCCCTTAATCCAGTTGGCACTCATTCTCAGTTGTTGGTGCCACTCATAATTGATGCTTATCTCATTCCCTGAATCATTTGCTATAGAATGTGCAGTTGTACAGAAGGGAGAAGAGGTTTCTGGGCAGAAACTTTAATTGTGGTTTAAGACAGCCAGAATGACACTTTGGCTCAAACCCTTGCACAGGGTCCTGATTGGCAGACAGCACCTGGCATTCTTGGCTATCTGACAGAAACCAGTTGTTCTCAGGCCCCAGGAAGAGATGAACAAGGCACATACTACTGTGCTGTTTGGCAGGAACTGCCTCTTAGACTTCCTAGAACATCTTAGACCTTCCTTTTTTGTGGGTCCCACATTCTGCATTGTATTGATTAACAGTTGTTGGAGAATCTTTTCCTGTATAACACAACAAATGCTCTAAGGCCAAAGGTCATATCTGGTTTTCCTGGATTTCCTCTATCACATCCACCACAAATTATAGCAGAAAAGGGGGCTTGATAAGAGTGTAATAAATTATATTGGGTCTTGGGCCAAATCCCTTGACTTGAAATGGCTGCAGATGTTTTAAACTACAGTCTGAATTCCAGGAACTAGACTTGAGGAATACAGAGATAGGGACCCACAAGCACAAGGCTAGTGCCAAATCTATAGGAAGGGTGCACACTTCCAGAGAAGACACCTCAAGGGCAGAGTAAAGCTTTGATGACACAGGTTGTAAGAATGCTCTTTCTGAAGCATAACTTGGGTCCAGCCCTAGAAGCCATTATTAATATGTTGTGTTATGGTTATACACAGTTGTTGATATATATATATATATATATATATATATATATATATATATATGGATTGGAATTCTTGCCTTCCTTTCTCAGAAACAGACATTGAGGTCCAGTGGGGGTAGTGAGTGGTACCTCTGGGAGTCTTCAGTCTGAATTTCCCAAGCATTGTAGTTATGGGTGTTGTTTTTGATGATTGTTGCATCAAACATGCTCAGAGCCTTTTGAAAATCAGTTGTATATGATGACTCCAAAGCTAGACTCTGAGTTCACCTTCTACAACCTTGTTGGATTATGCCTAGATGGTTATCAAGAAAATTTTTAGGAAACAAATTCAAGGCATTTGTAGCAATCAACAAGTCTATAAAGAAGGAAAAAGCCTCACATGGAGTGGCAGGGGGACAGTAAAGATCTCGACAGGCTTCTAATCCATGTCCTGGTACTTTGTGTGCTTGTACAGTAACAAGTAGCAACAGAAAAATGTGTTTTCTTGCCGGGCGTGGTGGCGCACGCCTGTAATCCCAGCACTCAGGAGGCTGAGGCAGGAGGATTGGTGTGAGTTTGAGACCAGCCTGGGCTACAAAAGTGAGCTCAAGGCCAGCCTGAACTGCATAGCGAGACCCTGTCTCAAAAAGACCAAAAAAAAAGAAAAATGTGTTTTCTTGAAGGTCATAATTGCCAAATCTATAGACCTCTTTGAGTATGGATATTTTGCCTCTTTTGGCTGTATTCAACATGATTGTTTATACTGGTTTTATCAATGTCAAAATATATAACATAAAAGGTACCTATTTTAACTATCTTTTAAAAAACAAGAAAGAAAGCTTCTATTGTTTAATCTATTTTATTTTATTTTTGTGTTATGGCTGGCTCAGCCTGCCAGTATATAACTCAGTAGTATTAAGTACATTCTCAGTGTTTTGTAACTACCGCCGCTGGCTATAGTTTGAAATTTTTTACCATCGCCAAAAATCCTAGATCCAGTAGCAGTCACACTCCATTTCTTCTACCTCTTAGTCCCTGATAATAGCCACTGATGTGCTTTCTATCTCTGATGAGCTTTCTTATTATGGACATTTTTAAAAATTAGGGGCTGGGGAGATAGCTCAGTAGGATAAGTGCTTGCCTGGCAAGTGCAAGGTCTTGAACTCAATCCCCAGTACCAAAAACAACAACAAAAAAATATTAGGTGATGCCACATGTGGACATGTGTGCCTGGCTTCTTTTAATCAGCATGTTTTCAAGGCTTGTCAACATTCTAGCATGTACCACTACTTCATTCTTTTCAATGACTAAATAATAGTCTACTGTGTGGATATACCATTTGTTTATTTACTCCTCTGTTGATGGACCTTTAGGTCATTTTCACCTCTTGGCTGAATATTGCTCTATGAAAATTGGTGTACAGTTTGTTTGAACATTTTCTTTTAAGTCTTGTCGTAAATACTGAATGGAATTACTTAGTCAAGGTTATTCTAAATTTAAGTTATTGAGAAACCATTAAACTGTCTCCACAGTCCTTTTAAACTCTCTCTTCTTCCCAGCTTTTCTGATTGCTTTCAGGCCTCTGACAATTTCTTCTTAGTTTCCTTGAAGGCTTCCATGGTTCTCTGACCCCTGAAATGACTGTGCCACATCATTCTTTCCTCAGCCTTTTTCATTTGACCCTAGTGGTGTTTAGCCTTACTGCACATTATAGTCTGTGGGGCTCCTTTAACAAAACCTTCCATGGCTCTGACCAGTGTATATATAATCTATTTTACCATGAGGGAGACAGGTGATGTTAACACTATAGATAACAGTACTCTTTTCTCACTGCTGGGACAAATACTTGACATTCAAAATGAAGGAAGGAAGGTTTATTTAGCTCATAGTTACTGCAGGTTTCAGTCAAAATATGTAACATATTTTATTATATATGGCTGGCTCCAAGGCAGTGTGACACATGGCAGAGAGCAACCTTTCATGGCAGAGACAAAGAGCAGAGAGCAAAGTAGCAGCAACAATGGCAACAGAGAGCAAATCTGTCTCCCTTATGTTACACTCAGGATGTCTTCCCCAGGCTGGGTACAGTACTCACACCTATAATCCCAGGGGATGGTGAGTTAATCACAAACTCTAGAAGTCTGCTCTGTGACTGCATGAGGCTTTGGAGGAAGAACTAGACACAAACCACAACACAGTATAACTTTAGAGAGGTTTTGATAACTTATGCCTGCGTGCTAACCACATGGTTAGTGAGAGACAGGTTTAAAACTAGGACATATGGAGACCTATGCTGTAATTACTCATGGAAAATTACTTGAGAAGCCCTCTGAGCCTAGTAGTGAACTGTTAAAACATAAGAGGAGGTGGATGATGAGGTGACCACCAGATGAGATGTCTGTTCATGAATGTGCTTTGAAAACTATAGAGTTTGATGAAAAAATCTTGTAACATTTGATGAGATCCCTACCAATTTTGTCTCATTCTGCTCTGAATCATGACTAGCCGCTTATATCTTTACTCCACTGGTGAATTTATAATTTGAGGGAGGAAATCCCGTACTTACTTGTCTCAATGTCTCCCATAACTCTTGTCTGACACACTGTTTCTGATCAATCATTTTTTAAAGAAATGTGTGGATATTAGAGCTGAGAGAAAAAATGATATTTTTCCAGATGTGTCTTCTCCAGTTGAGGCTAAGCACTTAACAAGAGATTTGACTGAAAGAATTAGAAAGAAAGAACAAAATACATGAAGAAATGCTCCACATCGCTAGCCATTCATGAAATGCAAACCAAAACAACACTTAGATACCATCTCACCCCAGAAAGAATGGCTAACATAAAGAAATCAACCAGCAACAAATGCTTGGGAGGCTGTGGGGGAAAAGGAACCCTTTTCCACTGCTGGTGGAAATGCAGACTGGTGCAACCATTATGGAAAGTGGTGTGGAGGATCCTTACAAAACTAGAATTGGAAGTTCTGTTCAATCCAGCTATCCCCCTACTGGGAACTTTCCCAGAAGAACTGAAAACATCATACTGTAGCAATATCTGTGCACCTATGTTTATAGCAGCTCAATTTGTAATAGCCAAATTTTGGAAACAACCAAAATGCCCATCATTTGAAGAATAGTTAAAAAAATGTGGTATATTTATAAAATGGAATATTACTCAGCTATAAAGAATGATAAGCTGGAAGACTTCATGTATAAATGGATGTATATTGCACATACCCTCATTAGTGAAATAAATCAGAGCTACATGTGTAAATATCGTATAGTCTCCCTAGTGTAAGAACTCTAAAGAAGAAATAAAAACTTAAAGGCATAACACAGCTGAATGTGTTATGGACTAAACAACGAAGTGACTGGAAGCAGATAAAAAAGAAAACATAGCAGGATCAAAACCATGCACCTATGTACACAGGATGAATCAGATATTGGTCCTAAGAACCTTCAAAAGGTTCATCACATTGATCATAGCACCATGCAACACTAAAACTATGCTTGGAATGCATGTCATTCTCATCTTTTTGACATGTACTACTCCCAATGTAAACTCAGTTACTGTTATACTCACTCTCAAGTAAATGATTGGTTAACAAAAAAAAAAAAGAGAGAAAGAGTATTAATTGAGAGTAAGAGACAGGGCAAAATGCCATAGGCTTGACAGGCTACAGTTTTGTACATCCTTGGATTTCCAAATATCTGTATAAAAATTGTGTAACTGCTTATATCACAGTCTACGGAGAGTTATTAGAATATCAATGATTGTTGGAAAGTATCAATACCAAGCTAAGTCAAAGATGTTTGATATTCAGAAAGCCAGTGATGATAAGCTCAATTACCTATGTTATAGAGCAATAGTATCATGAAGATTTTCTGCTGGAGGGTTGAGAATGTAAGTTAACAGACCAAAAATTGGAGAAAAACAGGGGCTATGAGGATAGCCAATATTTTGGCCCTAGCCTTTCAAGGTCGGTAAAGACTCAGGACATAAGAGAATCTGTGCTATAATATCCTATAACTCAGAGGTGTCCCAAATTTTCTGGTCAAGGAAATTATGAGGCCTCAGAGGAAAAGGATAAATGAACTATAGTGTGTCTAAAGAGAGTCACCCAGAGACAAACATTCTGTCAGGCTTTCACAGAAAGCAAACTGGTCAAGCAATGGCTGTGACTTTTCCCAAAGGCTGACACTGACAATAGTTCTACAAAACACTGTACATGTTTCCAAAGTTAATCCTGACGGGATTTGACCTTGGAAGATACAAAAGATGAATGTTTTGTTATACAGGTCTTGCTTTAACTTGCCCTTGATTACCCAGTGGAAAAGTTTAATTACAAAGCATGAAACGCAGAGCTAGATTGGTGTGATAAGCTGTAGGAGGCTTGGATCAATTGCCTCCAACGTTGCCAGTTTCACTGGTGGCCCACTGCAATTGTGGAACATTGGACTGTGTATGCATCTGCTTCCTCTTAGTTCAAAGAGAAGAACTTTTTTTCTTTCCTTACCAATATCAGTTGGAAGATGTGTCATGCCCACACCCTGTGCTCTGTATTACTATTGTGAGGACA
>PVJA010020064.1:0-30441 GCA_004027025.1 Myocastor coypus | reverse complement strand
GGAAACTATCTTTAAAATTTTTTCTTTTCTTCTTTTTTTCCTTTTTATTAATGTTACTCGGATATACATTTCTTTGTTGCTGGCTGGAGTGCTCTTGTAAGTTACCTTCTACTTATACTATCAGTTGAATTTTAAATGATTCTATTTGCTCTACAAGTTCAAAGTTAACCAGAAATGATCAATGTGCCTGCTGTTATTCTGCTTTGACTCCTAGCTATCAGGAAAAATAATGTTTTATTCACAAGTAGAACTTCAGCCACTCACAAGAGATAAATCAAAAGGTATAATAAATAGAGTAATGAAAATAATTTAGCTATGATACAAAACATATGACTAATCTGTAATACTAATATCTCATTTGGTTTGCTGGAGGTTGTAGCAGACAGATTAAGATCAATAAAAATTCTCCTCTGTGGCACTCAAAAAAAAGACATTGAAATGGAAGTTGATTTACTACCAAAAAGCAGAGATCAAATAAATATAACAAGCATTAACCGTCCTATTGCCTTTTCCAGTGATTTCACTATTATTAGAAAAACAATATTAAAATATTGTTATGAAGTATTTTAAAACTTGAATTAATTTTTCAAGCAAAAGAATCATTACAGTTCTTACCAATAGCATAGTCACCCTGCTATTTTCTATTCCTATGTGAACATCATGTTGCTCATATTTAGTCTAAATAAATTAGAGTATAACATTTAACAAAAACTTTTATATCTGTCATCATTAGAAGGATTTAAAGTCTTTGTAAATCTGGTTTATTGTATTAAGTATAAGGGTAAATGGTTTCATTGATTTAGTCCCTAAAATATAAAGATATATTACCTTTATCTTTTTCCAAATATTCCTTTATAAGGTCAAACATATAGTCATGATTTATAAGTATCACCAGATTATTTTGTTGGTACTATCCTCTTCTACACTAAATAAGGATTGTATTTAACTGCTTAACATAGGGATATGACCGTAGGAGCTCAAGTACTCCGTAATTTCTAGAGATAGACTGCTCAGAACTGGCGTAAGGAGACCCCAGTGTCTAACTCTTAGATGCAGCCTAAGCCTGTGAGTCACCCATGACTCACTTGTCAAACAGATATAGCTGAAATTGTTCTAGAGAGTATGACTAAGTTGTTTCCACTTGAGGATGATTTAGTAACACACTAACTGAATATGGACAGGAAGGTTTTACTTTTGCACAAGTTATTACATCCACCAAGAATATTTAGAATAATCAGTGTAATTCCAAAACCATCTACCTGAAACCCTAAGTAAGGCTGTGAATGACCAAGACCTCAGAAAGACATAAAGTGTGAAATTGAGCCCAAAACTGGACACAGCTATTATATTGGAGATGCTTATTGATTAATAAACTTTGATTCAGAGATTGACAACCCTAACATCAAAGAGGCCAAAAGGAAAGCATTTAGGGGTGCAGTGGAGTTTTCAGATGGGAAGGAGGCCAAATATAGAATTCATGAATTGCTAGGCTAAAGGATCTTGTTATTTCTAGGGGATTCAGGCTAAAAGCTAATCCTTTAAACCATCCCTACTTTGTAAAATATAAAACATATTCTTACCTTACTTACCTTTTAAAAGGGAATCAAACCATCTTCAGGAGAAATGGTGCATTTCCAGTTATTTTAGCAGGCCGGCGTAATCATAGCACCAAGCTATGATTAATGCATCAAACATATAATTAATGAGGGAAAATGTAAGCAAATCTCTCAATAGTAAAAATGCGAAGGTCCTAAACAAAAAGTCATCCCATAGGATCTGCAATGATTAAAAAGGATGATGTGGGCCAACAAGATGGCTCAGCAAACTAAATCACCTGCTTATGCAAGCTTAGGAAAACACAAGGACCACGATTCAATCTCCCACACCACCTGCTGCACCAGCCCAACCCCCAGGGTGGACTGAGCCAGCCACAGAGTTTGGGTGTAGTGGACCCACTACAGCCCACAACTATATTCCCAACACTGGGGAGGCTCAAAACAGGAGGATCACCATGACTCCAAATTGCATAGTGAGACCTTGTAGCAACCAAGTACATTTTAAAAAATAATAAAAAAGGATGATGTATACAATGAAATTGGATTTATTTGAAGTTTCTGGTGTGATACAATGTTTTAAGAAATCAGTGTAATTTTGTAGACTGCTGAAATATAGAAGAGATATTTAATGGTACAACTGATCAGTTTATTTTTAGAAACATCTTTTGAAAATAAGCTTAAAAATTGAGTAACTAAAAGTACATTCGGAGAAAAAAGTTCTTAAGGCCAAGATGGATGTACTGATGAATTTAATTTACCTTTTAAAGAATAAATTATGCTAATTTTATGTGAGCTCTTTTAGAAAAGTAGAAAAGACATTCTTCCCAATTAGTTTTATGAGATCAATGTTATTACAATGGCAACGTTAGAAAATACACTATAATAAAATAAAATCACAGATACTAATGAAAATATTAACTAAAATATCTTACATTGTAGTCCAGAATTTAGTATTAATTTACTTGTCTAATCATTTATTCAACAAGCAAAAAATGTATTTTGTGTCAAATACGTATCTAGAGATTTCCAGACATGTTTTCTTTGACAAGCATAGAATCTTGCATGAAGATAAACAATAAAAATTAATGAAACATGCCAGGGGTGCTGGCACACGCCTGTAATCCCAGCACTTGGGAGGCTGAGGCAGGAGGATCAATGTGAGTTTGAGACCAGCCTGGGCTACAAAAGTGAGCTCAAGGCCAGCCTGAACTGCGTAGCGAGACTCTGTCTCAAAAAGACAAAAAAAAAAAAAAAAAAAAAAAATCAATGAAACAAAACACATAAAGGTAGTGGGGCACTATGGGTGAGGGAATAAGTGCTGTACTAACATAAACTGGTTTGACATTAGACTGGCTTAAGTATTTTTAATTATGTCATGTTTATCATGTAGTTTTTCTTCAAGGAGTTCATGTGTTGTAAGCTTTGTCTGCTATAAGTATAGCAAGAAGAAAAAGTACCTTTAAATGGTAAAGTGCAGAAGGTTGCAAGTCTGGCTCCTCCTTGAACTTTGGGTTCCTGACATGATCTCTCCTTATGCACATTCAGCTGTTACTGTGCCATCTGCCAAGAGGAAATGTGGAGGTGGAGGGCAGCCTTGCCAGAGCTAGCACCATGCCATTCAGACTTTCAGCCTCCAAAAATGAAGCTCTTTTCCTTACAAATACCAAGTCCTGGTACTATGTGTGCAGAAGTGAAAAAAGACAAATATAGTGAGTAAATTTATTAACTTTATCAAGTTTCAATTTCCTTGCTTTAAAATACAGAATAGATTTAATCATCATGAGTATTAGATGGACCTCAAAAATGTAACATCTGTAAGTTCTTTGTGCTTTCTTGTCCCTATCTCAATCACTGTAGGGGAAAATAGTAAAACATTTTAGTTAATACTGTTCAAGGTAAGTTTTGAGTAAAATATGAATTTTAATTATGTGTCAGGGCAGTTTTCTACTATCATAGGATCCCTATTCTAATTTTCAAGACCCATCCAGATGCTCATGAAGATATTGAAGAGGGTCCTATCTGCAGAGTATTTCACACTATGGATGCTGCCTTTGGCCTGTGCTTTGTCCTAGCTCCTTCATTTATTGTTGTTACTATTTTTCTTTTCTTTTTCTGGTACTAGGAATCAAACTTTGGACCTTGCACTTGCCAGGCAAGTACTATGCCACTGAGATATGATCCTGACTGTCCCACCTTCTTAATAAGTACCCTTAGTGAATATTCATCTTAAACAAGTCTCATCATCTGGTCCTCTGTGGTTTTATTGTAAGACTATTTATGAGACCTCTGTTCCCTGGAAGAATATGTAGTCATGGCTTCTTCTGTCTTAACAGTTTTCTTAACATATTCTTGTCCATCCATATTGTCACGAGGAATTGTAAATAGTAAAAATAAGAACTGTGCAATTTGTGATCCTATCCAAGATCCATCTGTTCCCTGTAACATTGGTGCATTCTTATTTCTAGCTATCTTGCATATGATTTCCTTCTGAATGCATGGTTTTTTCTCTAATGCCTATAAACTCCTTAGTCTATACCCAGAGAATCAAAGCTCAGAGTCCAATGTTTTTGAATTCCTCCAAACTTAAACATGTTTTTCTACATTGTTCAACTCTGGGAGAGAGAGTGGCCAGTATCCAGGATTGTGCTAGGGCCAGGTTATAGTCAAATTGGCTATTAAGTTTTGAAGAGTTTCTTAGTTATTAAGCAGACATTAATTTAAGTCAAATTATGTAAACCTATATTTAAATAAACTTTATGAGGACAAAGATAAGCAATATTCTAATTTATATAAATTAATAATTTTAACACAACTTCACTAATTTTAATTGACACTTTACTAATAATGTCAACTATACAATAGTCTGTGTCCCTCGGGTTATTTATGTTCGTCATTACCTTTCCAACTTGTCATTCAATGACACTAAATTTGTAGCTGGAAATTATTCAGCTTGATGTGTGAAAAAACCTGCTTCTATTCTCTTTTCTTAGGCCATAAGAAGCAATACTGACATGTATTATTTGCTAAAGAAAGGCAGCAAAGGACCTGGACTTTCAGATCTATTATCTTCTGTGCTAGAAAACTAACTTTCTCACCCTCGCTTTCATAGCAAATAAGATAAATGTCAACCATGACTCCAAATCATTCTCAACTTTAAGTAAACAGGGTTCTATTAGTGAGGATTTATTACAGCAACAAGTAGCAATAAATTGTCTATCTTTAGTTCTGAATAATTCACAACTGCAAAAGTGCCTCCACTGTTTACCACCTTGGCATTCTGTGTCCTCATAAGGTTTTAGTCTCTCATGGTAATAAAGCTGATTTGGTTTAATTAGTAATTAGGGAACAAGAGCGAGTGTTCTGTCTTGGCATCTATAAAAGCTGGAGTTATCTTAGTGCAGAAATCCCAATGAAGAGGATTTTCTATTTGTTTCCACAAATGGTACAAGAGATGTAAGGGATTGCTTCATTAGTCACTAATAATCCTTTGTAAAATTGATGAAACCACAAACTAATTAATGTTCAGCTTCTTCTAGCACCTATTCTCATTTTTACTTCAATGAAAATCTACACTAAATCTTTATTTCTCACTGTTGACTTCTTTATTCTCACAGCTAATGGCCAGTTTGTCAAATAAAATTTGAAATCACAAGCATGTGGAAAATATATGAATTGTCAAACTGTATGACAAAATTATTCCAATTTCTTAAGTCATATGACTTCTTCTAAGTTAAAGAAAAACAGAATAGGAAAGTATTCCTCGTTTGAAAATGTGAGGGGCTTTCTTCCCCTAATACACTGGGAGAATAGACTTTCTCTTAGACAAGGAATTTAGCTAAGGAATTATTAACATTTATACTTTGAAATCATATAGTACTTTCAACTTCTTTTCTTCACATAGCATGAAGTTCACCTGAGGAAAAATGATCCATCTGTGAATGTAATCTGTGGGTGACACTGTATACATTAGTTTTGCAAATTTTGGCTATCAACATCTTGACTCTCATGACTAAGCAGAACTTTTCCACCCAGACATCTAAATAGCAACACTTGGAGGTTTTCATTTTAATCTCATGAATTTATCATGGAAAAAGAAATACTTGTTATCCAGGAGTGGTGGTGCACACCTGCAGCACTTGGGAGGCTGAGACAGGAAGATCAGTGTGAGTTCGAGACTAGCCTGGGCCACAAAAGTGAGCCCAATGCCAGCCTGAACTGCACAGCAAGACCCTATCTCAAAAAAAAAAAAAAAAAAAAAAAAAAAAAAAAAAAAAAAAAAAAAAAAAAAAAAAAAAAAAAAAAAAAAAAAAAAAAAAAAAAAAAAAAAAAAAAAAAAAAAAAAAAAAAAAAAAAAAAAAAAAAAAAAAAAAAAAAAAAAAAAAAACCCAAAAAACAAAAGAAATGAAATATTTGTAGAGATCATCAAAGCCTAAGATAATGGTCATAGTATCCTTGAGATCAATAATGCTACTATATACAAATGAAAATAATAAAATAACTTAATGAAAGAATTAAACACATGATAAATGTATTCATGATGAAGTTCACTGATAATACCCAGTGAAGGTGGAAGCATTCTGGTCCCATCTGAGTTTCGGCATTTATCTCCTAGTTCTCTCCTTCAAATCCTCTAATATAGTATGAGTTTTTTCTTTATCAGCATTTACTGCCGGGGATTGAACCGAGGTCCCTGCAGCCGCCTAAGCTTTCCTAAGCAGGCGCTTTAGACCACTGAGCCATCCTGCTGGGCCCCAATAATTTCAATTATCACTTTGATACTTTTACATATCTGAGAGCACTTATTGCCTTTTCCAGAAGCATTTAGATCCTTTCAAAGTACTATAAAAAGCTAATTGGCTACTTTGGTGTGGTGTATACACTGCATCGTACTTTATACTGTTTCGTTAGTTTTTAACCAGTTACTTAGTGACATTCCTTCCTCTGCCATTACATAAATATTTTATTCTGAAGTTTTATAGTAGGAAAGGAAAGAAATATATTCCTTAGAAATTTAAAGACAGTCTGTCCATACCATGCACTCCTGCTATCATGGTGTTCTGGGCTGCTGCCAGAGACCCAGTGACAGGGGAACCAGCAGCTATGAACTGACACTTCTGAAACCTTGAGGTCAAATGAATGTTTATTTTCTTAGCTCTACCATCACAGTGACAGAAAGATGACCATCATCTTCTCAGCTAAGAAAGTGCAACAACCAGGCCCTGCATGTGAGTAAGATGACTTGGGACCTGCCAGAAACTCATTCAACCCAGCACCAAGGCCCAGCATATGAGTGGAACTTCATCCATCAGACAGGCCTAGTGTGGAAAACTGGGTCATTACTCCCTGCAGAGAGGCTAAAGAGAAGACTCACTCAGCTGATCCAGGGGCAGAACATCTTGCCAGAGTGGCACAGCAGGTTCACCTCCAAGGGCTATAGCAGGAAGAGGTGAAACACAGCAGCCAGACCCAAGCCACGCCCACCTAGAGGAGTTTGAGCTTGATAGATCCAGATCTGGCGCTAAAGTAAGAACTCTACCAAAGCTCTACACCAAAGGTCAGAAGTCAGGGCTATGCAAAATGACAAAGAGAAGGAGCAAAAGGTACTCTCAAGCCCCAAGCCCTACTAGAAAAAATTCAGGAGATAATAGCATAGAGGAAATTAGAAATCACACACCTGAAATCTCTGCAATAATATCATCTGAAGTAAAGAAACAACTGCAGAAAGGTATAGAGAAAATAAGAGCAGAAATAATTTCTGAAGTAAAAAAAGATATAACTATAATGAAAGAAGTACTAAGTGCTTCTAAAGAAGACACTGATAGAAAAAATAGAGAGTAGAAAAATTATGGAATACATCAATAAGCAATACAGGAAAGTAACAGAATGCATGAAACAGATTCAAAATGCTGTATAGGAAATTACAACCTCAATCACAAGCTGGCAAAACCATTCCAATGAAAGTGAAAATAGACTTTCAGACCTTAAAGACACTATTGCAGCTAGTGAAAAGGCAGGAAAAGATCTCTTAAAAACAACTAGGAAGCAGGAAAAATATAAATCAACATCTGCAAGACAATGCAAAGATGAATAACAAGATTAATAGGCATCAATGAGAAAGGACTCTGTACAAATCATATGAAAAGAATATGGGCAAAAGTAATAGCAGAAAACTTCCCAAATATGGGAAGTGATTTGACATTCAAGTAACTGAAGCATATAGAACTTTAAATAACATCAGCTCAATTAAAACCACACCCAGATGTATAATAATCAAGATTCCAGTAATTCAGCACAGACAGATTTCTCATTACAAACTCTCAAGTCAAAAAGAGAATGGAGCAAAGTAATACAAATCTTGGAAGAAAACATATTTCAACCCAGACTGATATACCCTGCAGAACTCTCTTTCTAATATAATGGAGAAATGAAATACTTCCAGGACAAAGAACAACTAAAGAATTTCATGATGACAAAACCAACCCCACACAGTTTACTAAATATATTCTAGAGAGGGATCAAAATGACCACAACTCCATGAAGGAGAATAGAAAGAACCCACCAAATATGAAGCAATTAAACACAGGAGAAAAAGAGGTATACAACAGCAGTCTTTCAACTATTCTTTTGTATACAGCAGCAAAATATTTCCATCAGCATATTCTACAAATGGACTTCTCTTGAGCCCTATGTGTCATGATTCCATGTGGGTCTATAAGGTGGATATCAACGAACTAGCAGTAGCTCAGTCCCACAAGTGACACCTGGCCACCAGTAAGCATCATGGGCACTGTCCATGTCCATGACCTACGAGAACTTTGTGTCATATCCTATCCCCAAACTGTTAGAAGTTCTGGTCATATATTTCCTATTTCAGTATTTCTGTTATGTTTTATTCTTACTAATTCTTTACTAACATGAAAACTTGTTGTTTTTTATTATTTTATTGTATCTTTCGTGGTATCATGGATTGAACTCAGGACCTTGTGCTTACCAGACAAGCACTCATTCCACTGAGCTATTCCCCATTCACCATATTCATAAAAGCTTTGAATTTAACATTTTTTAAACACATTTAGTACAGGATCTCATTATGCAGCTTAGACTCATAATGATCCTCCTGTTTTCAGCCACCCCACAGCAGTGATTACATGCACCACCATGCTGGACCTCGGTTGGCTGCTTAAGCACGCCCGAGAGTAGGGCTGGCACAGCATGTAGTGTCAGAGATCAAAAACTTTTGGTTAGTTTATATGTTTGTATATATTAACCTATTCAAATACTATGTGAATACTCTGAATTGATTACATATTGGTACACAGCATTCTGGCCTCTAAGTTAAACTGCTGGTTTGGTTTTAATTTTGGAATATTTTTGAAATATTTAATTTATTTTAATTAATATTCAATTACCTTTCTGAATATTATTTAATTATAATATTTGTTTTATGATTCATTCTTTATTTTTGACTAACAATCTACTTATTAGACATGGTATAATATTCTCTCCTAATATTAGTAACTTTAAAAAGAAAAAAATTTAAAAATAACAATATGTGTGTGTGTGTGTGCGTGTGTGTGCGTGTGTGTGTGCGCGTGCGTGTGTGTGTGTTGTGTGTGTACACAAGAGAGCTAGGATAGCTATACAGCTACTTTCTCTTAGTTCATTGAGTGTAGCTCACAAAAAGGGGCTTCTGAACATTTTTTTCTTTTTTTTTTTTTTCTTTTAGGAACCAGAAATTGAACTCAGGCCCTTGCATTTGTCAGGCAAGCACTTATTCTTCTGTGTTGTCTCCTCAGCTCATAAATAATCCTAGGTCTCTTCCAGGGCATTTATTTATTTATTTACTTATTTACTTACTTGCTTGCTTACTTACTTATTTACTTACTTATTTTAATTTTAATTTTATTTATTTTTTTATGGGACTGGGGTTCAAACTCACTACCTTGCACTTGCCAGACAAGTACTTGTGCCACAGAACTATTTCCCCAGCCTTCTTAGTACTTTGAGAATTAGCGATATCTCTTAGTTCATTGAGAATTAAAGTTTGTACTAATACTTTTTAGGTAAATTATCAGGTCTGTATCTTGTCCTCTAAATAACTACTATGAAGACAACAATATGTATTATGTTAACTATTATAACTATCCTACTAACATGTTTTGGAACTGTTTCACTGTTATTTTATATTTTTCTCATTAAAATGAATAAAAATAAAAAAGACAAAAGAAATTTAAGATGAAGATGATATGGCCCAAGTATACATGTTTGTAGACAATCCTTGGAACAATGATAGCATCAGCTTAAGGCATCACTGTCTAACAGTTTCATGTCTGATAAACCTTAAGGCAGAAGTCCTTTGCACATCTGTGGTCTCATTTATCTTTGAAAATGATCAGAAAAGCCAGTTAACCAGTTAATACTTCTCTACTTTACAGCTAAAGAAACTGCAAAAATGTCAGTTGATATCCCTGACATCAAATAATTGGTGTCTGAGTGGTATGAGAAGCAAGACTTCATACAGATAAATATTGATGGCACAATATTAAACATTTCTTTCTCTTTTTTTCCTTTTAGGAAGAGAATTAAATATAGTAAAACAACATTAGAAATGATGTAGAATTTCACTAAAGAAAATGATAGGAATTCAGCAATGATTGAATTGTATTGCATATTGTTGTTTTCAAATTGATTGTTCAAGTTACCAGACACCAGCATCCAAAAAAGGTAAAAACATTTGAAAGAAAAAAAAGAAATTCAGTATTAATTTTTTCTTTCAATAGACCAGTAGAAATTAACAGTACAATTATCCAAGCTATCCTGTGAATATACATATGCTTTTCCCTTTCCTTCTTTCTCTCTTTTCTTCTTTCCTTCATTCCAGTTCCTTCATTTGAACAGTTTCCTTGCCTTTCACAGTATCTGTTGTATCTTTCAGAGTTTACTTACTCTTCCAGGTTCTTACCTTAGGAAGACAACACAATGTTGACAAATGTGGGTCTAATTTATCTCACGCATGAATATGGTCTCTAGTTGGTTCCATTTACCTATAAAAGCCTCAAGCTTACTTTCAGATATAAAATTTATGAAATTACATATGAGGATGGTGTACCTAATGAGACTCTTACTTTAAAATATATACATACAGCCGGGCATGGTGGCTCACGCCTGTAATCCCAGCACTCAGGAGGCTGAGGCAGGAGGATTGGTGCGAGTTCGAGACCAGCCTGGGCTCCAAAAGTGAGCTCAAGGCCAACCTCAACTGCATAGCGAGGCCCTGTCTCAAAAAGACAAAAAATAAAATAAAATAAAATAAAATATATACATACAAAGCACCTGGCTGGCAAGCACAAGGTCCTGAGTTCAATTCCCCGTTAATGGGAAAATAAATAAATAAATAAATAAATAAATAAATAAATAAATAAATAAATGTACAAAAAGGTACTGTATAGTGAAGCACATTTTATGAATGTCAAATATCTGCTGTGTTCCATCCTCTGAACAATGCTATGTTTATATAAATGAGCAAACATGACCCTTGCCACAATGGCATAGTTTAATGAGAGAGAAAAATGCTAGTGAAATAAGCACAAAACAAATATATTAAAGCATATTTTTATATGGATGAATTAGCATATAATTAGTATAAATTATGGCTAATTTGACTCTGTGAAACTTGAAGCTGAAAACGGAAAAATAACTAGGAATTAACTAACTGAAGATAATAAAGAAAAATAATATTTAATCTTCTGTTTGCTTTTCAATTTTCAAATTCACATAAAAAATACATAGCAGCCATTTTGCAAAGCAGCCCTGTTTGGCTGCTGTTTCAGTCACTGTGCTTTCTATCAGACCAAACTTCCTGAGATAAGCAATTCTATATTTATTTACTTTTTATTTATTTATTTTAAATTATTTATTTATTTTATTTTAAATTTATTTTTATTATTACTTTTTACAATAGTTAATACATTGCATAATGTTGTCTTCATCATAGTTGTTCAGAGTACAAGATGCAGATATGATTTCTCATCTAAATCTCATCAGTATACATCTTTTTTCATTGCCCAAAGAGAAAGTAGCTGTATATTTAGTCCAATAGTCCATAAAAGTAGTGGATTTCAGTTCATCTGACATTATTGGGGGCTGTTGACTTAACCTTTTACAATTCAGCATATTAATATATCTTTCCTTTTTATACCTCGTAGTTAGACTTTTCTACTGGATAGTTAAGACCAAGATAAAGCAAAACCTATGTTACAAAGAATACGTAACTGTTGTATCTAACAAGGTCAGTCAGGTACCCTCAGAATTTTCCCTAGAACCATGCACTGCAATTTACAACACTTTTGTCAATATAAAGCAGTTGTAAAAGCCTAAATTTTAAAAAGAAAATAGGAGAGAAATTATAGCAAACAAGAAATCTGAAAAGAAGGGAAGTACATTAAGATAAAGCAAATTTTCTGCGATTTTCTTTTCAGAGAATTTTCTGTTCTCCACATGAGATCGACAAGAAAACACAGCAAAACCTAGACCAGGGGCTTTCACTGTCTGTACTGATGGAAAACAGAAGCTGAAGGATCCCTGAGAGTCAGAGCTCAAAGAACAGGCTGGGAAGGCCATCAAAGAAATGAGCCCACTGACAACTCTTTTTCTTCTTCAAATTTTTTTCCAAGTGCTTATGGAGTAATCGTTGGAGAAATCAAACAGAAATTAGTAAACACAGGAAAAGGCTCAGAGCAATTTTTCAACATTTCAAAGTTTGGAGGATACAACCAGGACAGCAATGAATTAAAAGTCCTAACAAACAACTGGCTTCCAATTGAGTCCTTAAGGCTATCCTTCTAGGAAGACCAAAAAATCAGATGCAGATCATCTCCACAGATGCTAACATTCAGCTTAGATCATTTCAGCTACTCAGTGGGTCAGAGTAATGTGTCACAGTTCTAGCTTTTTGCAAGGATTTAAAAAACAAAACTGACCATCTGGAAGAATATAGTTTTCTTAGACGTTGGAACCCAATGTCTAGTATTTTATTTAATAAAAAAGAGAAAAGAGAAGAAATAGAAATAAACATCAGCTAGCAATGTACGTGTTTATCAGTAGATGAATGGATAAAGAAAATATGATATTTGTACATAATGGAGAAGTATTTTGTCATCAAGAAGGATAAACTTAAATCACTTTTAGAAAAATAAAGGTACCCTGAGATCATAATTTTAAGTAGATTAAATCAAGCACAAAAGTGGAAACATCTCCTGATTACTCTTACGTGAGGAATTCAGTATATAAAGCATAAAATAAAAGACAGACAACAAGAAATGAGAGGAAACATTTATTGTTATCCACAATTAATAGAGTGGAATTGATTAAGTATAACTGCCATTAATTTTTTCTGAACATGGTGCAAGAAAGAGATTACTGATATAGTCTTATTTCTATTAAGGAGAGTCTGTCTGATTAAATCTTAAACTGCTGCTCTCTAGAGAAAAAATGACACACTTTCACCTTGCTTATTAAAGCCACCCTAGTCCTAACACTAAAATAATAATAATAATAATAATAATAATAATAATAATAATAATAATAATAAATAGAATTGCTTCAAGACTGGAAAATGATGGATGGCCAGGGATATAGCTCAGTGCCACAGCATCTGCCTGTTAAGTGTAAGGTCCTGAGTTCAATTACTAATACAAACAAACAAACAAAATGTTTATCAGCCAAATTTCAGGGTATTTAGCTCAGTGGCTCAAACACCTGCCTGGCAAGGTCAAAATCCTGAGTTCAATTTCAAGTATAAGAAGGAAAGAAAGAAGGAAGGAAAGAAAGAAAGAAAGAAGAAAGGAAGGAAGGAAGGAAGAAAGAAAGAAAGAAAGAAAGAAAGAAAGAAAGAAAGAAAGAAAGAAAGAAAGAAAGAGAAAAACCGAGACTAAAAAATGAAAAATTATAGGCCATTCTTCCTAAACATAGTCACAAAAAATCTTATCTGTATTAGTAAACTAAATACAGATATTCCCAAAATGCACTTATTCTCTGTATGCCTTGCTTATTTAACATGGAAAAAAATCCATTGATGATTTCTTTCAATTTGATATTTTCAGAGAATCCCGGAGTACAGTTTGTTCTAAAAACATCTGGCCTTTATTTCTCAAAATTCATGTCTATGGTTTTTGGCTTTTTGGTCTGGCTGTTAATCTGTATGAATGATAATTACGCGAGAACTTATAAGATAAATGAATGTGAGGCTGGCAAAAAGTGGGAAGGGATAGCAGAGAAGAGGGAAAAGAAGAATTGAGATTCTTATGTACATGAATCAAGTCCCCAAAGTTAATATAATCGTTATATGCAGAAAACATATATCATTTTTTTTTTAATTTGAAGAAGAGACTGGTTCACGGCTGTCTTTTTTAGTTGGATGCCTATCTAATTTGTGGATCAAGGTAATGGTAGCTTTGAGGGAAGACTTTAGACCTTCCCTTTCATTATCTTTAAAATGTTTAAGAAGTACTGATGTACAAAAGCTAAAGTTTTTGTAGAATTTAGCAATAAGCCTGTCTAGACATCTACACATGACATTTTCTTTGACAGGGCTTTCTTCACCCTCCTCCTCTTCCTCCTCTCCTGCTCTTCTTCTTCTTCTTCTTCTTCTTCTTCTTCTTCTTCTTCTTCTTCTTCTTCTTCTTCTTCTTCTTCTTCTTCTTCTTCTTCTTTCTTCTTCTTCTTCTTCTTCTTCTTCTTCTTCTTCTTCTTCTTCTTCTTCCTCTTCCTCTTCCTCTTCCTCTTCCTCTTCCTCTTCTTCTTCTTCTTCTTCTTCCTCTTCCTCTTCCTCTTCCTCTTCTTCTTCCTCCTCCTCCTTTTTCTCCTCACCATTCTCCTCCCCCTCCACCTACTCCTCCTCTTCCTCTTCCTCTTGTTATTGCTCCCTTGTTCTTCTCTCCTCCTCCTTCTTCTTCTGTTTGTTTATTTTTGTTAATATTTTAATTTCATAGCCTGTTTAAAACTTGTTGGTTTAACTTTGGTAACTCATGTACTTAGCAATGTCTTCATTGCTTCTGAATTCTCCAATTTATTGATATATAGTTTTTGTGAATAATGTTTTATATTTCAACATTGTCTGTTGTGGTATCATTTTAATTTCTAATTGTATTTGATTTGATTGACAAAATATTTGTATAATTTAATTATACTTTTGAAGAACCAATTCTTCAATTAATTCATTGTTTTGTACTTTTTTGGTCTTAATCTCATTGAGTTTTGCTCTGATCTTTATAATTTCTTTCCTGTACTAGTTTTGCATTTGGATTGTTCATGTTTTTATTGGGCTTTGTAGTGCATTGTTATGTTACTTATTTGGGCTCACCCTGTTTTGTGATGTCAGCTTTAACAGCCAGAAGCTTGCTTCCTAGCACTGCTTGTATAGTCTGCCCTAGGTTCTGGTATGTTGTACTGGCATCGTTGCTTAGTTTTAGAGACTGTCTTATTTTTTCCTCAACCCATTGCTTAGTGAAGAGTGTATTGTTTAGTTTTGATGCATTTTCATAATTTCTGGAGGGTTGTGTATCATCAATTTCTAACTTCACAACAATATGCATTGTATCCAATACTGGAAATGTATTACTAGCGTGTTTTGAAACTGTCACACTGTTATTTCTTATTAAATGTAATAAAAAAAATTTCCTAATCTGAAAAAGGAGAACAAGACTATATCAACGATCTATTTCTTGTGTCATGTTTGGTAAACATTTTTCTAGAAATTTGTTACTATCTTTCACCCAGTTTTTTGGAACAAATCTTTTTACCATATGTTGTCATGCTTATTCTTGATAGGAATGTTTTTTTAAATATTATTTTCCCATTTCTTTGTCCTGTTTAAGCTTTCTCGTCTGTTTTAGTCTTCTCAAAACCCCAAATTTGGGTTTCATTAATTTTATCTTTAGCATATATGTTTTCTGTCCCATTAAGTTTTGTTCTTATGTTTCTATCCTTTTAATTTAATGTAGGATTTAGAAATTGCACGCATATGGGTTTAAATTTCTTTACAGCACTAATTAGGCTATAGTCTTATATTTTATACATTACATTTGTTTTGAAGCCATTTTTAACTTCTATATTTATCATTGCTGATTTGTAATTTACAAATTGCCATTCAGTTTTCAAAACATATAGATTAAAAATTATACTATTTGAGAACACATTAATATATGTGCAGATTAACATGAGCAGATCCCTGAACTGTTAAGACTCGCATTATGTCTCAATGTATGATCACTAAGCAACAACAACACATGGAAAGTATTTTACATGTACTTGAAAAAGCGCTTATTAAAATTCTTATCTGTTTCAATTAGGTCAGAAGGACAACACTTTGAGAAGATCTGGGACATTGTTTCTCTTTAAGTAAATGCAAAAGAAGTGATATTGCACCATGTATATCATCAGATTACAGAACAATGAAGTTAGAAATTGATGTCCTCCTAGTAGTTATACGAAACACAGGGTGTAGAAGTGATAATTTTTCTAATGATTATTGGTACAAATAAATTCTTCTCATTGAGCTAAGAGAAAGTAGTTGTGTATATAATGCAATGTTTCATAACCACAATGGGTTATTGGTAAAACTGGCAACGTTGGAAGCTATTGATTTAAGTCTTTTACAGTTCAGCATACTAATCTGGCTTTTTGTTTTATGCCTCATTGTTAAACTTTTCTGGTGGGTGGTCAAGGGCACCTTAAAGCAAGATCTGTAAAATAAAGCAAGGTCAGTCAGATCTCCTCAGGGCTTACTTTGAAACCATGTACAGTGCTTTGTAGAACTGTTGTCAATGTCAGCCATCTAGATGAGTCATGGCCATTGCTTGACCAATGTGTTCTCTGTGAAAGCCTGACAGAATGTTTTTCCTCTGGGTGACTCTCCTTAGTTACATTGTATATCTTCAGTCCCTTTCCTCTGTAACTCCATAATCTCCTTGAAAAGAAAATTTGGTAAACCATTGATTTATAGGATGTTATAGCACAGGTTTTCTTATGTCCTGAGTCCTTACTGAACTTGAAGGGCTAGGGTCAAAATATTGGCTATCCTTGTAGCCCTTCTTTTTCTCCAGCTTTTGTACTGTAACCTTATATTCTTAACCCTCCAAAAGAAAAGCTTAGTGATACTATTACTCTATAATATAGGTACTTGAGCTTAACATAGCTGTCTTTCTGAGTATCAAACATCTTAGACATAACTTGGAATTGGTATTTTCTATCAATC
Source organism: Myocastor coypus (assembly GCA_004027025.1). Taxonomy (NCBI): domain Eukaryota; kingdom Metazoa; phylum Chordata; class Mammalia; order Rodentia; family Myocastoridae; genus Myocastor; species Myocastor coypus. Next base: position 13,632 of record PVJA010020064.1, on the reverse strand, counting down.
ATTGATATTCTATTAAATCTGTATAGAATGGATAAAAGCAGTTACATATTTTTACACAGGAATTTAGAGGTCTAAGCATATACAAAATTGTAGCCTGTCAATCCTTAGGTATTTTTCCTAGTCTCTTACTCTCATTTAATACCATTTTTGTTTTCTTATAAACTAACCATTTACATGAGAGTATAGTAGTAACTAAAATTACATAGTCTTGTTTCTATTAAAGAGGATCAGTCTGAGTCAATCTTAAACTGCTGTGCTCTAGAAAACATAGTCATACTTTCACCTTGTTTATTAAGGTCTTCTTAGTATTAAGACAAAAAAAATTTCAAGAATGGAAAATGAAAGTGCCAACCAAATAGCTCATTGGATTAAAGCACCTGCATGCACTCTTGGGGGCTGGGGATTCTATCCCCAGGCCTGCTTGCCGGCCCTGCCCTCAGGGCTCACTGACACAGCAATTGAGAGTGGACATAATGGTGTCAGCCTGTAATCCCAGCTCTTGGGAGCCTGTAAACAGGTAGGTCACTGAGTCGGATCTAGTAGTGATATCCTCAATACGCTTTAGACCCTTCACACACACACACACACACACACACACACACACACACACACAGACAAAAAAGAGTGGAAAATGACAGCCAAGGATATAGTCAGCAGCCCTGTACCTGCCTGGCAATTGTAAGACCCTGAGTTCAATTCCCAGTACCAAAAAGAAAGAAAGGGAAAAAAGAAAAAACCAGGTCTAAGAATAAAACACTATAGAACAGTTTATTTCTTAAACATGGTCACAACAATCCTAACTATATTAGTAAATTAAACACAAATATTCCCAAAATGCACTTATTCTCAATATGCTTTGCTTGACATTCAAAAATCCTTTAATGTTTTCTTCCAATTTGATATTCTCAAACAATCCCAGAGTAGAGTTTGTTCTAAAAATATCTAGCCTTACCCTTCTCCACTGCTGGTGGGAATGGAGATTAGTGCAACTATTTATGGAAAGCGATGTGGAGAATCCTTTAAAAATTAGAACTGGCAAGCCTATTCAATCCAGCTATTCCCCTACTGGGAATTTTCCCAAAAGAACTGAAAATATCACCCAATTTGTAACAGTCAAATCTTGGAAACAACCAAAATGCTCATCATTTGAAGAATGGTTGAAAAAGATGTGGTATTTTTATACAATGGAATATTACTCAGCTATAAAAAATGATAAACTGGAAGACTTCATATGTAAATGTGTGTATATTGAATATACACTCATAAGTGAAATAAACCAGACCTACTTGTGTAAATACCGTATGGTCTCCCTAATGTAAGAACTCTAAAGAAGAAACAAAAATGGAAGGGTATATCACAGCTGAATGGAAATCAAAGTCATGGATAAAACAAAGAAGTGACTGGAAGCAGAAAAGAGAGAAAGCATGGCATACACAAAACCATGCACTTATGTACACAGGATGAATCAGATATTGGTCCTAAGAACCTTCAAAAGGTTTTTCACATTGATGATAGCAATGTGCAACACTAAAACTGTGATTGGAATGCCTGTCATTCTGGTCTTTTAGATGTGTACTGCTTCTAATGTAAACTCAGTTACTGCTATACTCTCTCTGAAGTAAATGGATGGTTAACAAAAAAAAAAAAGTGTATTAATTGAGAGTAAGAGACTAGGCAAAATGCCATAGGTTTGACAGGCTACAATTTTGTACATCCTTGGATTTCTAAATGTCTGCGTAAAAATGTGTAACTGCTTTTATCACATTCTATAGAGTTATTAGAATATCAATGAATGATGGAAAATACCAATTTCAAGCTAAGTCTAAGATGTTTGATATTCAGAAAGACAGTGATGTTAAGCTCAACTACCTATGATATACAGTAATAACATCACAGAGCTTCTCTGCTGGAGGGCTGAGAATGTAAGTTAACAGACCAAAAATTGGAGAAAAAGAAGGGCCACGAGGATAGTCAATGTTTTGATCCTAGCCCTTCAAGGTCAATAAGGACTCAGGACATAAGAAAACCTGCGTTATAACATCCTATAACTTAGTGATGTCCCAAATTTTCTTTGCAAGGAGATTATGGGATCTCAGAGGAAAGGGATAAATATAGTGTGTCTAAGGAGAGTCACCTAGAGAAAAAACATTCTCTCAGGCTTTCACAGAAAGCAAACTTATCAAGCAATGGCGGTGATTCATCTGGAAGGTTGACCCTGACAACAGTTCTACAAAGCACTGTACATGACTCCAAAAGTAATGCTGAGGAGATTTGCCTTGGAAGATAGAAAAGATGAATATTTTGTTGTACAGGTCTTGCTTTAACGTGCCCTGGATCACCCAGCAGAAAAGCTTAATTGCAAGGCATAAAACGCAGCACTAGATTAGTATGATGAGCTGTAAGAGTCTTAAATCAACAGCCTCCAACATTGCCAGCTTCACTAGTAATCCAATGCAATTATGGAACACTGGACTATGTATACAACTACATCCTCCCAGTTCAAAGAGAAGAAATTTTTTTTCTTTTTTTCTGTCCTTTTACCAATATCGATCAGAAAATTTTTCATGTCCACGCCCTATGAGGACAACAATATGCAATGTGTCAATTATTGCGAATGCACTACTAACATGTTTTGAAACTATTAGATTGTTATTTCTTATTAAAAGGAATAAAAAATAAATTAAATTAAATTAAAAAGTATATCTGGCCTTTATTCTTAAAAATTGATGTCTTTACTAACAAAAAAAATTTAGCAAGCTGGGCCGGTAAGATAGCTCAGCAGACTAAAGTGCCTGCTGAAGCAAGCTTAAGAAAGTTCAGGAACCATGGTTTGATCTCCAGCACTACATGCTGTGTCAGTCCCTCCTTCAGAGCAGGGCTGAACCAACTTGTAAATAAATAAATAAATACATAAGTAAATAAATAAATAGGAGCCGGGCGTGGTGGCTCACACCTGTAATCCCAGCACTCGGGAGGCTGAGACAGGAGGATCGGTGCGAGTTCGAGACCAGCCTGGGCTACAAAAGTGAGCTCAGGACCAGCCTCAACTGCATAGCGAGACCCTGTCTCAAAAAGACAAAAAAAAAATAAATAAATAAATAAATAAATAAATAGCTAACAGACATTATAACCATGAGAAATATGTGCTCTTAAGCTGATAGTATTATAACAATAAAAGACTCATTTTTATTTTTAAGGCAAAGTCTCACTGTGTAGTTCAGGCTGACCTTGATTTCCTATGTAGCCCTAACTGGTCTCCAACACCTAAAGGTCACCCTGCTTCAGCCTCCCATATTCTCAGATTACAGGAGTATGCCATGTACCCAACTAAAGGATGCTACTGAAATAAGTTTTAGTATTGAATTTGAGCAATTAACAACTTTGACATATGAATAATATGAATTGTTCTGCATAAGTTATTAAAGTTTCTAAATTTGATAACTATAATATTTGGATCAGGATTTGCATAAACTGTGAAATTCCTGCAATGGGACGTATGTTTCCTGTCTTCCATTCATATATCAAAAAAAAAAAAAAAAAATGGCAGCAAGTTTACTAGTGGACATAATTGGCTCTTATCTACGACTCATGAATGGAGTCAGCCTCCTCTCTTCCAAATAGAATGAAAGCTCCCTCTGGGAAACAGCAAAACAATGACATGTGTAAGGTGCAATATGGGAACAGAACAATAAGGATGAAAACAAAAACCGGTTAGCACCAGTTACTCCAGTTACCTTCTGGTGTAGGTTTGGGCAGAAAGGACTTTTGTATAACACCAATTCAAGTAGAGTAAGGTATCTTAATTTTAGAGGGAAAACTTGTTCTGAATCTGCTCCCATAAATCTTTGGTTAGCAACGTTCACCATCAGTGATTCTATATTTGCTCCATGTTTCTATACTGGTTTGGTCTAGTCCACTGAGACCTTGTACTGGTGATCAGTACAAAACAATGGCCTCTCATGATTTTTCTTTATAATATTTAAGCCTAGGAGATCATTGTTTTTATTAAGATAAGCTATCTCTCTTTTACCTCCAACTTAACTAACAGAGAAGTTTGAACCATCATAATTACACAAAGGGCCAATTAAGAACATTTCATAATATCAAGAAAAGATATGTCAAGATCATTTTTATCATAAAGTAGGGCTGCAAAGGGAGCCATGTCCAAGTCATCTGGAAAGGTTTACTTGATGGTCAGGTTGCTGGGCTTTCCCACGTACCTAGTCTGTTGTGTAATTGTTGTTCTCTAATGGTTTTCTCTTAGATTACCCCAGATAAATGAACAAAAAAAGAAGTTCTATTTAAGCTCAATTTCATTCAACCATAAAGTCCTTGTAGAATAATGAAACTACTGTTTGGTAACTCTAATTCTCTGGTGCTTTCTTTGTTTTCCTGCCTTTCTGACATATATATCTCCCTGGTGCCCCAGATCATGTAACAAGATCTGCTAAATGTCAGCTATAGGGAAACCATATAAACCAAAGCACTTGTTTATTGCCGTAGAGCCTAAGGCAATTTCAGCTTCCAGCTGAGTGCAAATCTTTCTCTGACAATAACATAAATTGTATTCTTTGTATCTGTGATCAAAACAGGTTAGATTCAATTTATATCCAAAATTTAAGAAGACTTGAGAATGTTAGTTTCCTATGATGGGAGAGAAAGATAAGGAAAATATCATTAAAATGGATATATTTGAGATTAAATTTATTTTGTTTTAAAAAACTATGAGTTTCTATTGACTATGATAATTGAGGATATAAGCTTATTGAACCAGTCTCCCATTGCAACAGGACAGAATCAAATATTATGACCCCAAATGAAGTAGAACAGAAGAGATCGCAGGACACATAATATTTCCACAACTTTTGAAAAATAGAAACTAGATGGAGAAGGAAGGATACCAGAGGGATAAGAGCAGGGATAACTGTATACCAAGAGCACACAGAAGTACATACTGAACTGAAGAGCACCAATTTTTAACCCGTAGCAAGGGTTATATTTCTACAGGAGCAAGGGCCTTAGAGGAGCCACGGAAACTCACTGGGACAGACAGCTACCTCTCAGTTTCCTCCAGCAAGAAACACAAGCTTAGCAAACTTAGATCTTACCCACAGAGTGAAGAGCAGACAAAGTAGGCAGAAATAGGCAGATATTCACACAGTGCTTCTCATCTTAAGTCTTTAACACCTGTGGTAGTTTAAAGCAAATTTTCAACTTTTGTTATTACCTCTAAGAAAGCTTCTTAGACAGATGTTCCCCATCACCCTTCTCACTCATGAAATTTTGTGTCTGTGCTTCATACATAAAAAAGCATGAAAGGCCAGCCAGATAGCACAGTGGGTTAAAGTATCTGCTAAAGCTGACTTGGGGACCAAGGTTCAATCCTTAGCATGCCCTACCAGCCCCACTCTAGGGCTGAGATGGCAACTGAGACTGAGTATAGTGGAGCACACCTGTAATGTCAGTGCTTGGGAGGCTGAAAACAGCAGGATCATGATAGGTCTGATCTGTGTAGGGAGACTCTGTAGACCCTGTGCTATATGCATCTAAAATAAATAAATAAATAAAAGTAAAAAAGCATGGAACTCATTTTTTGTTTAATGCAAAATTCAGAATTAATATATTTTTAAATGAAAACTGAATTTAAAAAAATTAAAAAGATAGTTGGAAGTAACTGTGTTATAATTTATGAGAAACTTTCAAGGTGATTTATGTGCTTGTATGAATTATAACATGTAAAGTTAACATTCAAAGCAGCTCTGTATAGCAATGAACAGTAAGTGCTTCCAGAACTTAAATTTTGAGCAAAGCTAATATATTTAAAATTAAATTTCTTTTTAGTTTTTTGTTTGTTTGTTTTTTTAGGGGGTGGGGAAGAGAGTCTTACTAGTTAGTTCAGACTAACCTCGAACTTGCTTATGTAACCCAGGCTGGCCCTCAACTCATGGTAATCCTCCTACATCAGCCCCGCTGAGGGCTAGGATTATGGACATGTACCACTACACCCAGTTTAAATTTCCTTTTTTTTAAATTTAATTTCATAAAAATCATTTAAATTATTTCACCTTTAGTTTTTTGCTTCTTTTGAGGAGATGCTTTTTACTTTAGTAACTACTAAATAGTTATTTGAATATTATTGAATTTTTTAACTCTTGATATGTTTTATTGAATAACTTCCTTAATTACTTGATAACTATTTCAAATAACATTTCATCATTTTTAAATTTATCAGTACATGGCTGTAGTTCATTATAGTCATATGTTCATGGGGAGCTGGGACTGTTAAATGAAATAAGTCAAACATACAAGCCAACTGCCTCATGATTTCTCAGTAGAGAGAGTTAAACGGAAGATAAAGAAGAATATGGAGATCCTTTTCAAATGGATGGAGATATAAGACATTAAGGGAAGGTGAAGAAGGAGGAAGAAAGGAAGTGCGGGGGGAATTCAGGGGGAAAAGAATGAGGAAAATAGAATGGGAAAGGGAATAAGAGTTCCAAGGAGGGTCAGGAGGAGGAAATGAAAAGCCTAATGTTGAATAGCTCTTAAAATATGTACTTTTTCAAATTCTCTAAGCTGAAGAACACACACATAGACACACAAACACACACACACATACATACACACACACACACACACACACACACACTCACACACACACACACACTCACACACACACAAAGAATCAAACCCGAATTACATCTACGAGGTAGCTGCTGGTGGTCAAGAGACAGAAATACTATAGGTTACCTCTTGCAATCTGCACTGGAGGTAGAGAAATCAATTTTAAAGAAAGCTTTCTATTCAATATTACATACATTTTGTGTGTATTTGAAAAATTCAGTGTTAATACCACTTATATGATACTTGAGAAAACCCAGTAACAAGCACTGAATCTGAAAGAATGAGATTATGTCATATAAGTTCAAATTTCATCATATCACAAATCATTTTCTTTCTTCTTTCTTCATATATTTTTCTTTTTTCTCTTCTGTGGTACTAGGGACTGTACCAAAGGCTTTGAACTAAGGTCCCCTCTCAGATTATCTATCTATCTATCTATCTATCTATCTATCTATCTATCTATCTATCTATCTATCGATTGATAAATCGATCGTTCGATCTATCTATCTATCATGTATCTAGCTACCTAACATCTTCTACTGACAAGATCTCCCCAAGTTACTAACTTGCTGAGATTGAGTTCAAACTTGGGGTCCTCTGGTTTGAGCTTCCAGAGTGCAAAGATTCTAGTCCTGCATCCCCATGCCCAGCTAATCTATGGATTTTTCATCAACCCCACTAAGAGCTAAGTTCCATCCTCTTGAGAGAAATATCATCTCTGTAGTAAATATCATCCTCAAAGCAAAATTTACAAAGTACAGCACAGAGTTTAGATGAAACTTAGAACATAAAATCCTGAGATAAAAATAAATACAGTTTTATAACAACAAGTACTAAGAAATACAGAAATAAAAAGGAGCTTGTGGCTAGCTCTAATTTGCAAGTGATTGTTACAGGAGAGAGGATTGGAGATGTGAGAGTGAAAGAATGGTTTTGGTTTGTTCATTTAAATCTTGTATTTGAATTTTTAAAGTAAAGAAACAGGTTAGTTTAATAAAATATTTCAATAAAAAATTGAAATGAGTCCATGCAAATGCATAATAGATTCTTCTTGTTTATTAAAATCTCATTCAAACAAATCCCTTATTTGTGTTTACCCACAAAACTTTAGAAGTTGATGAAGAAAAGCAAAGTGTTTGGAGTGAGTAGAGAATAGTAAAAATCAATGATCAACAAAGTAAAACAACTTCCTTAAGGAAGCAATTTAGTTCTAATTCCTCTTCTGCTTTTGATATGCTAAATGGCTGATCACTTTAGTTTTCAGAACTTCAAATTCTCTTCTAGGTAGAAAGAATTAACTTGTGAATAGTTTGTGCCCAACACAAGACTGAGACCTACCAAGATGAAGCTTCCAAGGATTTTTTTTTTCTTTTTCTTGCTGGGTGGTCAAGGGCAAGTCGAAGCAAGACCTGTATAACAAAACATTCTTTTTTTTTTTTTTTCTGTATCTTCCAGGGTCAAATCCCCTCAGGATTAAGTTTGAGACCATAGACAGTACTTTGTAGAACCTGGTCTGAAGAAAATGACCGGCTCCCATGGCTCACGCAGCTGCATTCACTCCCCACTCCCTTGTTCACATACTGTCTTAGGTCATATGTTTGTTTCTGTCCCTTTCATGACCTTGAATTATAATTCTATCCCTTATATTGTCTAATTAGACTGTGTTATTTTTCTGGCAAATATCAAGTTTGTTATCTGTTTCTTACATTTGTTCATGTGTTTAATACCGGTTTTATCCCATATGTTGCTCAGGAGAGCAAGAATTATCATTTTATTCACATATATTCATGATTTAAAATAAACCAGGAAAATAAGCTTCAAAATAATTGCAGGTGTTTTGGGAAATACTTAGACTCATTTTCAACTGTAAGACTATATTTTGACAAGTCAGTAAGAAAAGTGACTATTTATCAAATCATTAAAAGAATGAACACAGCTATATGACCTGCTCCATTCCTTCTAGTTCTGGAAAATTAAGTAGAAAATCCAGGAATCACTGTTCCTGCATCACACACTATTATATTCAACAGAAGAGTGTTTCTTGTCATTATTTGTGGAAAGTATAACTGTTCCCCAGAATTCAGTCATTTTTAAAAGTATCCTCTCAAACAATTTGTCATGTTTTCCTCTTCTTTCATTTTCCCATCCTCTCTGGCCACCGTCCTTTGTAAAGGAATGACTGGGAACCACTGCTTTTCACTGCTGGACTAGGTACACTGAACATGTGCTGTTAACAGGATGCTCAGACTTCCAAGGACTTGTCTGAGACAATATCGCTCCTCAGGAATTCGAATAACATGATATTCCTTTACCCAATCCATGTCTCAAAGAGAAAATATATCGCTTTTCATTATTTTTCCCATGTAGACTGTTATTGAAAACTGGATTGCTTTCATGGCCCGATGTAGCACTGCTCCCTTTGTCTCACAGCCACAAGCCTAGCCAGGACCCCAGGAGTCTCTCAGCTGGACTTACTTCTGCCCTCTTCCATGCTTCAGGAATTGCCCTCTGTCTGCAGTACCACATCACTTGCCACCGTTAACTTGCAGTCATTTTCACAGCCTCGGTATTCAGAATAGGAGCGTTTCCTCAAGATGCTTTATTAGCGCTGTTTCAAGGATTTCACATCTCCTTCCTGCTTTTACCGTCACATTTATTAGCTGTACCCACACTCGGAAAAACAAACAGTTCAATACAACGCACTCCAGATTCTCTCAGCAGCTGTACCTGAACTTACAATGGCCTTGCTTTCTCAGCCCTGCCTCCCATTCTAGTTGATGTCTCTCAAGCCAGCTGTCCCCTGTGCAAACAGGAAACATGATTTCTAACTTCCTCTTTCCATTAGATAATGACTAGCACATTTGATAATTTCCACAAATGCTGGTGGCCAGAGCACAGTGAAAGCAGTCCACACACGCTATCAACATAGCTGCCCATAGTGCTGACATGGAGTTTGACGCTTGCCTTAGATAAACTGGATAGTACCTACTGAGCATGGAATATTTCTTTTGAAATAATTTTCAGTTACTTTAATATTACAAAACAGACCTTTTGTAGCAATGGCTTATTTGCAAAGCATCAAAAATGCTGAAAGTATAAGCAAAAAAGAAACTTTAGGAACAACTACTATGAAGACAACAATGTGAATTGTATTAATTATTGTGGTAGTCCTATTAACATGTTGTGAAACTGTCCCATTGTTATTTCTTATTAAAGTAAAAAAAAGAATAAATTTAAAAAATAACTGATATGAATTAGAATAAAGTCTAGAAAATAAAAAAAACATACTTTATTAAAGGCTAACATTTACCTTATATCATACAAGGAAGAAAAATACAGTTAGGTCTCCTAAGGGACATGTACATTCTCTCTCTCGGGCCACAAGATTTCCTACTAACACATCCACACCTCAGTCTCCTTTCTGCAGAAAGACGTTCTCTGCCTTTCCTCATGCAGCTTACACAAGCTTCCCATTAGGCGGTCTGAGCCCCTCATAAAATCTATTGATTCACACATAATGCTTCCCCAGAGTGAAAGAATAAAAACACTTGAACAATGACAATGGTGGTAATCTTGGTACAACTTAAAGAGAAAATAAGTAAGTGAACAAAGAAGGTTACAACTCCTGTGATAGAGTTCCTATAACATTTGGTATTTTTTGCTTTCATTCTCTTTTCTATCAAATTATTGTTCTTGAAATAAAGTTCTTGAATGAATCAACCAAAATTATTCATCTTACAATATATGGTCTCAACATCTACAGAACATCTCTCACTGCCAAGCAACAACTATGAGTTTTTTCAGCCTGCAAAAGCCAGAGCAGTCATCACCCACAATTCATTCATGGAAGTTCCAGTTACTTCTATTGAGAGGGAAATGTTGTAGGCAGATGATTAGATAGAAATATTATAAGCAGTCACACAGAGCTGGGCCCTCAAAAGACCCAATGTGGATGACAAGATACTTTGCAACTGTAGTAGAGACAGGTACTCCAGCTGTGGGCCAGATCTCCAGACAAAAGATGTAAGGAATGCAGCCACATACCTCCCTAGGGATGGACACCAGAGACTGATACTCTAAATAGGTATCAATCACCTTGAAAAAGCCAAGAGGAATCACTAGCCCAACCCCCAACAGGAAGAGCCCAGGTTCTGCATTCAGGCCTACTTGCTCACCTCCTCAATTTAATCTTGATTTAATCAATTTTACCTGAGTAATTGTGTTTGTAATCTTATTGATTGACCATACTTTTTTTTTTTTTTTTTTTTTTGTCTTTTTTTGAGACAGAGTCTCACTATGCAGTTGAGGCTGGCCTTGAGCTCACTTCTATAGCCCAGGCTGGTCTCGAACTTGCACCAATCCTCCTGCCTCAGCGCCCAAGTTCTGGGATTACAGACGTGAGCCACCACGCCCGGCTGGTTGACCATACTTTTGTCTCACACTATGCTCACCTAGCAAGTTCCCATGTATCTCACCTTAGGCCCACCTCACCTCCTGGTTTTGCTCTATAAAATCCCTGGAAAAGAAAGACTCTTCGGCAATCCACTCAGACCCCTTATATCAGTCTCTCAGACTATCTTTCTTTCCCTCAATAAAAATATTCTACTTTAAAAAAAAAAAGAATGCATAGTCTTAGACTTTTGCAAAGGAGAATGAAATAAGAGATGGAGGGAGAGGGAAGAGAGGGGACAAACAAAAAGATGAAAAAAGAATTAAGATGCATATGTACATGCACCAACTACTTGTGATGAATGTAAAACTTACATACTGCCAACATGTACTCACAAAAAAAGTAATACAGTATTTACACAACATAATCCTTGCTGTGTAATGGGTGTGTACTTATGTAATGCATGAGATGGATAAAGCAAGTTCCATGTCACTTTTAAAATAGTAAAATGTAACACAAATATTAGATTGACTTTTCATCATAGTAGAACTTTAGGAAAATTATCTTGTAACAGTATTCAGGATACTGAGAGCACTATAGGTGAATAAGAAAACTAGGAAATGGATGCATGAGTTTAGATAAGACCCATGTGACATTAGCTTTCTCATTCTCTTCTCCAGAAGATTCTGAGTTCACATCTAATTTTAGTGTTTCTGTAATCTTAGAAAGGATAAAATTTATAGAGATGTGACCTTTTTTTGTCTCAGTTCACTTTCTATTAATGTCTATATTAGAGCATTTTAGATCAGGCATACGTTATGGTTAGGATTGAAATGCCTTCTTCAGACCCATATTTCAAGTGTTTGACCCCTGAGATGCCATTTAGGAAATTTTGGAGCCCTCAGCTTTCCTCCAAAGATCCTGTCTTTGCCTTTTATCTTTTATTGCCCTTTACACAAAATGTGAGTTGCTTTACTCCATCACATACCCCTGGAATGACAGATAGACTTGCCTTTGGCCCAAAGCAATTGGAACCTCCAAAACTGTAATTTTGACTAAACTTTCCCTCATAAATCCTTTCAGGTATCTTGTTAGAGTAACAGAAAGCTAACTAATTCTATGCTGTAGTTTATTTTTATTACAAAGAATTGCCAAAATGTTTGTTAAATCTAATACACATTATTCATAATACAACAAACAACAAATGAATAAATTTTTTCACATATGGGTCTGATTTATTCTACCTATCAATATAGTGCCTAGTTGTATCCACTTATTTAAGAATGTTTATAAATTATCTTTTTTGTAGCTGAACAGTACACCATGGTATAAAAATATCACATCTTTTTATCCATTACTTAGTTGGTAGGCATTTGGGTTATTTCCAAGATTAAGTTACATCAAATTGCACTGCTATAAACACAGGTACACATATATCACTGTGGTATGATGATTTCAACTCTTTTGGAAAAATATCCAGCAGTGGAATAGCTGAATTGAATAGGATTGCTGGTCCTAGTTTTTTGGGGAGTCTCCACACAGATTTGAATAATGGCTAGACTAACCTGCACTCCTATCAGTAGTGAGGAAGGCCTTATTTTTTCCCTGCAGCCTGTCCAGCATTTGTTATTGGTTGACTTCTAGATGACAGCCATTCTTTCTGGCATAAGATGGTGTCTCAGCACTGTTTTAATTTGCATCTCTTGAATGTCTAGTGATGGTGAACAATTTTTCATGTATTTATTTATCATTCTTATCTTTTCATTTGCAAAGTGTATATTTATCTCAGATGCCCATTTTGGAATTGGGTCTTTGAATTTTGGGGAGTATATTTTTTAAAACTCTTTATATGTTCTAGATAGGAGTCTTTTGTATGAAGGGCAGTCCACTATAGTTTATTCACAATTCGTGAGTTTTCTCTTTACACAAATGGTGATTTCTTTTGATATTCACAAACTTTTCAAAATGATGAGATTCTAATTATTGATTCTTTGAAGTATTCACCATGCTATTTAATTTTTGTGCATAAACTCTACCTACTCCTGTGTCCTAAAGATTCCTACTTACTTTCTCTTTCAGAAAATGTAATGTGTCTGTTTTAATATTTAAATCTTTGATTCATTGTGATTGTAGTTTTGTGCATGGTGATAGGTCTATTTTTAGCCTTCAGCATTTATAAAGCCAGTTTTTGCTGCACCATTTATTTAAAAAGCTATCTTTCTTCAACTGAAAATATTTGGCCCCTTTGTCTAAGATAATGTGGCTGAGTGATTTTTGTAACTGTATCTGCATCTGCTAATCTGTTTTTTTGATCCTCATGTCTGGCATTTTATTTTGTTCCATGCTGATTTTATAATAGTAGCTTTGTAGTACAATTTTAAGCCAAGGATTGTGGTGCCTCCTGCCTTGTCTGTGTTGCTCATTGCTTTTGCTATTCTAGGTCCCTTGTGGTTCCACATGAATTTTAGGAATGATTTTTCTAGATCCGTGAGGTATACTAATGGTATTTTAATTGGGATCGCATTCAATCTGTATAACATTTTGGTGGTATGACCATTATCAAAATATTGCTTCTTTTTTTTTTTTTTTTTTTTTTTTTTTTTTTTTTTTTTTTTTTT
>PVJA010020063.1:0-37446 GCA_004027025.1 Myocastor coypus | reverse complement strand
TAAATCATCCTGCAGACTGGGATTCTGACTCGGCACAGTGGAGATCACTGCAGAGGAGAGATGTGTTTCTGGGTTCCTTGCTCCGGCCGATGTGGAGCGCACAGAACAGCAGTGACCACAGCCACGGCCACCAGGTGCGTGCTCAGGGCCTGGCCTGGCTGAATGGGGAGACCGCGCAGAGGCTTGTGGTACGTTGGACAGAGAAGGTGCTGGGAACCGAGTCCTCACCTGGGTGACAGACAAGTTCTGCTCCGAGGACCGCGGTCACAGCGGGTGGAAGTGTGCTGGAAAGTAAGAGGCCTGGCAGGGGACATCTCTGCGCTCTCTCTCCCACACCAAGCCGCCCGCGTAGGGGCGTTCCCCATGGCGGTGTTGAGCTGCCGCATTGTGCTGCCTGGTTCAGAATAAGAACGATAATTCATCACGAGTCAGCGTGCTCAGAAATGAAAGATAAAACAGGCCAACGAGTAAGCAGAACAAAACAAAACCTGGCAAATACATCTTGCTATCAGTGGTTTACCTTCAGCAAACCAGGATCAGCTGTTATGTTAAGTCTGTTTGTCTGGATTAGAGCAGTTTTGTAGTTCTGTTCCAGGACAATTGCACAGGGCGAAGAAAATCCACCTGGCGTCTGCCTTTGCTCTGTTCTTTGTAGCCCTGCGCGCCCTCCTGCCTGGGCTCACCCCCCTCTGATCTCACACCTTTCCCGCTCTTCAGGCCTGCTGAAACGAGGGGGGCCCCAGGAAACGCTGGGGTCCACAGAAAAGTTTTGCCAAGTAGGAGACTTCTGCAGGCCACTGGGAATGGCTGTCTTCTGCTTACTCTGCACGTTGGATTTCTTGCCAAAGCACATGATTCTGCAGCCGGCAGGGGTGTCTGGCTGGCTGGCACACACTGCTCGGAGCTCCTTTTGCTGGCTTGGCCCTAACTCAACAGCCTTGATGCGCTGAGGTGTTAAGAAAAGGGTGTGCAGGGGGTGTTAAGCAAATCTTGGAATAAGAAGACTGCGCCCTCTGCCCAAGAGATGGCGGAGAGGTCAAGGGCGAGGACAGGCACGGCACAAAGGTTTGCGGGGGCGCCCTCTGCTTGCTCACCCCCGTTTTAGGAGCAGAGCCACGCTGTGCTTCGCTGCTCTTGTTCTTCCCCACTCAACCCTGTTGGCAACTTTCAGACTGAACCTTTGCTAGGAGAAGTGGTTAATATTATCTAGAGTGTTATTTCTCTCAAAGAACTTTCACTCCCCAGAAAGAAGCTGAGGTTGGGTCCTACAGCCCTTGTCTTCCAGGGCTGGAACCTGTTCCTGTGGCTGGAGCAGCTGAGCTAGATGGAGGGAAAGACCAAGAGAAGAGGGCGTCTGTGGTCCGGAGGGAAGACTCCTCCTGCGACTGCCACAGGGAGTAGAACAGCATTCGAGGAAGCCCTATCTTCACGGCCCCATGAAGTCATGTGACAAGAAACTCTTTGGAGCACAGTGACAGAGTTAGGGGATGTGGTCTCATTGGAATTTTACTATACTACAAGTCTGAATTATCATATTCATTTTAGAGTTAAGAAAACCAAGCCTCAAGGAGTTTCACAGACAGGTGAAAGTCATCCTTCTGCCTAGATCCACATGACACCCAGGTTTGTTAATCCTCTGCCCCATATGGCCCAGCCTGTTCTATTCTCTACCACCATTACCTAACTCCATCTGCAAGCCTTGCTGGCTTCTCTGGCTCCATCTGACAAGGCACTTGTGTCAGAGAAGCAGAGCTGTGGCCCAGCCTGAAACCGTAACTGGTCCACGCTGACCGTGGTCCACATCCGTCACCACAGGCAGGCAGCAGAGTGCTCTTCCTACCCCACACTTACACAATCAGGGCGATCCCCTCAGACGGCTAGGGCCAGCCAGAGCACCGACATCTGAGAAGCACCCTGCAAACTCATCCAGCCAAACTAAGGTAAAGCTCTGTCACCCACTTTTAAGCATCCATTCAAAGCTTGCCATTTTAATGAGGGAATGCGGTGGAGGATTCATTTCTAGAGGGTACAGCGGCTGGAATTCTAACCGACTGGATAGAAGGTGTCCAGGTCTTTCCAACTGTGCAACAAGGGCAGCAGGATTTCACTCCCTCTCATAAAGGCTTGTGAGATCAATAAGCCTCTGCTTTGCAGGTAGTGACCCGGGAGGGATTTCACAGCTGGTCAGTGCCAGGCAGGACCGTGCATGGCACTGTCAGGTTCCAGGTCAGCCCTTGGGCTGTGACATCCACCCTGGGGATGTTTCCTCTCTGCCTGGGCCTCCAGGACAGGGGAATCCAAGGCCCCAAAGGGAAGCTCACACCCAGTTCCAGGGAAGGAGCAGCAGCCCCTACAGCTGAGCAAAGAGGCTTCTGTGCTTGTCATAAAGCATAGAGTCCTAGTCACAGAAGGCTGCCCTAACACCAGCTCTTTCGGGACCTTAAAGTCTTAGGATTCCAAGAAGCGATCCAATGCTACTTTGGAGTTCTGCTATAAAAAGGAATCTACAAAAACTAGATATTAGGCTTTTGGTTAAAGTGTATCCAAGACACTGGCTTATCTCCATTGTCCTTTGAAGCCTTAGGAAGATAACTGCAAAGAAATAATAAAATGAATACAAATGCTGGAACTCCTGGGTCAAGGAGACTTCCTAATTAAAGCACAAGAAAAAGTAATTACTCCAAGAAATTAAGTAACAGAAATTTAGGAATTGAGAGGGAAGAAGTTTGGGACCTAGGAGACAAGAAGAAGCCCTGAAAGGGAGAAGTTCCTGGTTGGGCTGCTCCAGGTGAGAGTGTGCAGAGGCTTCGCGGGTGTGGCTGCACGCGGCCGAGTGAGCGAGGGTCTGGACAGCCTCGGCGCTTGTCTCCGGTGTCCGCAGGTCCCTGCTCCATGCAAGGCACTTGCTGTTCCTACTTCACCAGGCAGTGTCTGTCTTGCCTGCTGGGCCGGTGCTGGCACAAGAGGAAGGAAGGGCAGGCTGGAGCCTTCCAAACAGGCTCTCAGAGCCCAGGAAGAAGCAGGTGACTCGTAGTCTGCCCCCAACCCCTCATTCCCAAATCTGCAGCAGTGTCTCTTGTGTAAGTAAGGGTACAGTGCTCCAGGAAAGGGAGGGAGAGGCTGCATCCTGGGCAGGCAAGGGGGAGAAAACGGAGGAGGCAGGGGAGCCTGTGGGTGGTCCTCAGGTGCTCTCACGGCATTCTCCAGCTCATCCTGTCAGGTGAACTTTGCCATCTCTCTTATTTTACAGGTGAGTTTCAGGGTCTCGTCTAATGTGATGTAACCAGAATGGGACTCAAGGAAATTTAAACCCAATCATGTATTACTCAAAAGTTATCTCCAACCTATATTCTGATTATGTTAACTTAAAACCTTTACATGTTAGGGGGTCTTTCCACCATCATGAAACTGTATGTTTTGAAGGAGGAGTCGGCTCCTGGGTCCCTTTTCCCCCTTTTTCCCTGTGACCTTTCCTAACATGGCAGGTGGTAAAGCATTTTTAGATCCCCCAGGGCTGGGAAGTTGAGGAGACACAGCACAAATCCAAAGCCAAGACAGACTCATGTGTCTGTGTTTTAAGTAATTGCTTTCCCTTGGGGCCAGACTTCTTGGTCAAGTAGGTCAAATATTTCCGCTTGTCTCTCTCCCTCTCTTTTAGGCTGAGACCTACAAGAACAGGTGAGAACCAGGTGTGGTTCAATTCCTTAATTTCTCAGAGTCTGCAGTCTGAATAAGATAAAAGGGGCGGAAAGATGCTGTCCAGCTCGCATGGCTTTTGCTGTCTCCCGCTGCTGTGGACCATCCATGCCACCCTGCTTTGGAGCCAGCCAACTAGGGACTGAAACCACAACCCATGAGCTGAATAAGCCTTTCCCCCTTGAACTCTGACTGTCAGGTATTTTGTCTCAGTGAGGAGAGAAAAGGAACTAAAACAAAGATGTGCTGTTAAGGAGACTAAGCCCAGGATTTTAGGTAAAACATGGGGTCTTGATCATATACACTCACTGCCTCCCTCTCCAAAAACTGATAGATTTATAGCAAACATTTTAAGGTGGAATTAACTTATAATAACAAAATACATGCATTCTGTTCTTTGCTCAGAGACTTCACAAATTTTTGGAAGACAGAGTATAGCTAGGCAAGGAGGAACAGATTAGCACCCAGAGAGAGCAGCCGCTAATGGTACAAGGTACTTACAAACCCTTGTCCACACGTGAAAACCCTGCCAAGAGTTCATACGTGGAGAACACCTGCCACTCCAGAATCCCTTCAAGTTGGCATGCTAAAAAAATAGTGGAAACTCATTGGCTGTATGTTATGGATCAGTGCCAAAAGAAATGATGAGAAGGCCTGATGAATATAGCTTTAGAGGTCTTGCTGAGATTAGTTTCTCTTGAAGTGAGCCCAGAGCCACAGAAACATATTTATTGAGGGCTAAAGGCAGGTTAAGGAATGTACAAAATTACTTTAGGGAACACAAACTGATTTTTCCGCTGACTTCCGCCACTTGCCTAACACTAGGTTTACACAAATGCTAGCTGATAACAACCCAAGCAAGGGCTCAAAGAACAGACAGGGCGCAATCAGGAGAAGCTGCTATCTAGAGCCTTGAGTCCCAGCTTGCTGGAATTTACATAATGAGGTCTGAGGTGGCTCTTGGAGAAATACTGACCTGAACGGACACAGGGCATTGTTAACCTCGCATTTCCCACAGAATGTGCACACTCCTAGAGTTCAATACAGTGTGTGAAAAATGGTGTGTACAAAACCCCACAGATTATGCAATAACTATTCTATCTAGGAGAGAGGGCATCGGAGCAATTAGGGGATGTAGGAGCTGCATCCTCAGCCCTCAGGAAGGAATTTAGAGCATTGGGTGCTATGCTCTAAAGTTGGCATATTGATAAATAAGTGTAGATATAACACATAATCTCTTCAGGGGTTTCTACTAAAGGATCAAGAACACAGAACTCCAGTGTGCGGGTTCGTGAGAGACACCAGAGGGTGAAAGGTTGCCTCCCAGCTGCTAGGGCGCAGCCTAGCTTTAATATGGAAAACTCAGGACAGCATGAGCAAAGGAAATTTTAATTTCTGCTTGTTTCTTTTTACTGTTAAAAATATGGGTACTAGCGGCTGTAAGAGTGCGTGTGCTCCTCTGCGTAGCTTCGCTGTAGAAGATGGGAAGAAGTCTTCTTCACACGGGGCCACTCTCAGTCCTGGGAAGCTCCTCTCGGATCGCACCCAGGCACCCACATGTTCCTGTTCGCTCACGCCAAGCTTCCGGTCTCATCTAGTCTCAGCCAAGCCTCCGTTCATCTGTCATCAGGAGAGGTGCTCTTCACACTGCTAGAGACCGTGGCGAGGTCCCCGTCAGTCTCACACAGCTCCACTCAGCGACTTCTCTGATTGGGGTCTCTCTTTCCTAGTTCATTTTCATATTCTCTCTCTCTCTCTGTGACTTTCTCACGCTGTCTCTCTTGGGCTCTACCTTTGTCTCTCTCTTTGTATTCTTCCCCCTCCTCTTCCCTCTCCTCCCTCCTCATCCTCCATGAAGCCACAGAATCACTGCCAGGCTCCTAGACCCATGTAAGTGGGCACGGATCTGCCGTCCCGTCCTCTCTTTTCTCGCCAGCCCTGCAGTCTCTCTGCCCAGCCCCACTAGGCACTGACCCAAGTGCCCCCGCACAGCAGCCTTGTCTCTGAGCCTGGCCTCTGCCTGTTCCCCTCTGTGTCCTCTTTTCTCATACCATCGCTGACATGAGCTATCCGTTGCCAGGACCTCTCCAAGGACGAGAGGCTGGCTGTAGCTCGTGGCTCTTGGGGGGCCGGGCTGAGGGCCACACCTGATGGCAGTCTTCTTGCTGGAGAGCCCTGGGGTGGCCCCTAGGTGGCAGGGATAGGAAGTGCATTCGCATGTGAGTAGTTGCTGGCCTCCCTCTCCTTACAAAGCCCCCAGGACTCCCAACAGGGATCTCCCTTCAGGATCCTCAGTCCCTCCTAAAGCCCTGACCTTAAGCACCACTGTTTGACTTAGTTCCCACCCTCATGCGGGCTGAATCTCAGCACATGTAAACACAGGGGACACATTCAGGACGCCACTGTGTATCCTTACCTCTACCAAACAACATCTCTCCTGCTTCTCAGCGAATCTGTGTGCTTCTCTTCGTCCTGTGCGCTTTCTCAGGGCGCCGTCCTCTTGGCCTGTGCCATGGGACCCTCATCTGCAGAGGATATTGAGGAGCTTGGTGCTGGCCTCTGCTGCATCCGTGTGGTGGGAGGCGTCACACACCGATCTTCTGTTTGGCTTTTTGAGACCGCATCTCTCTACTGCTGTGCAGTTCAGGCTGGCCTTGAACTTGCAGCGATTCTCCTGGCCCAGCCTCCTGAGAGCTGGCATTATGTGTGTGCCACTGCGCTGGGCCATAAGTAGTCTTAACCTTCTCACCCCCAGGTTCTCTCACCATGCGCCCCAAGTCACTTGTCTTTCTTCCCCTTCCTGACCTGCTGTTTTTCAGAAGCTACAGTCTCCTCATGGCACCTTAGCCTCCGTAGGACAGGGCGTGAGGACAGGAAACAAGGCTTTGGCCACCCAGCCAGCACCTGGACAGCTGTGGTCAATGTCTCACTGCTAAGAAGACATCTTAGGGAAAGGAAGAACAAGTCTACGGCTTCACTGAAAGGAATGGTTTGTCCTTAGGTTGCTTGATCAAGCTTGCATGCCTACGCCCGGTAATCTGAGCAACAGCTTTGACGATAACATATGCAATTCAATAACCATTGTTATTTTCCTATTACCTTGTTTTGAAATTCTATACCTTTTCCCCGCTTCTCTGTAAAAATAAAACAGCAGGGCTAAATCACAGGAAGAGATAGAGGCAGCCCCTTGCATTTCCTTGGCTCTGCTCCACTCAGTAAACATGTTTCCTGAAGTTTAGCAGTCAACTAGTTATCAAATTTGATGTCAGCGTGTTTATGAGTCTCCCAGTGTGGAGACTATTCATAGAGCAGGCAAATCTATCACGTGTTTCTAACTAAATTTATTGATAAATTGATTTCCCAGCTTGATAATACATTTTGAAATTCATAGTTGCAAACCTAAAACTATAAATATCATGGATAAATAGAAAGTACCATTAGTACTTTACACATAAACTCAGGTAAATGGAGTTTTGGCTATATAACTCTGATTGCTTCAAATTAAACTAAAATAAATGAACTAACGTCACGAGGAGCTCTCTGAAATGCCAACATTCATGTTTGCATGTTTCTGAAAAGTCTTCTGACTATAGAATCAACTTTACAAAAAGTTTCAGAAAGAGATCAAATTTAACTGGATCCTGAAAAGAAAGCTAAAATATTAAAAATAAATATTTTGAGGACAAAGTTCTTTGTAGGGAAACTCAGTGGTTGTTGAAAGGATTTAGTTGCGCTCCTGGCTTTCTGTTTGGGTGTGTGACGTGCTGGAAGAGAAGGACCCAGAGCTGGCTGGGTCCAACCTGAGGCCCAGCCAGGGAGCTCAGCAGGTTAGTTTTGCTGCTCTTTGAATTTCACTTTGCTTAACAGAAAAAGTGTGGGTTAAAACATTAGGATTCAAGGCATAGCGTACACAAAATTCTGTATTTTTCGTCTCTTACATTGGTTCCCCGAGGATGGCCACCATGCATCTTTCTGGATGCACTTGGGACTTACGTGTAGTTTGGTCCTAATCCCACAGGCAGGGGCCGTTTCTGTGTTTGAAGCTAGCTTATCTTGGATATCAGCGTCACCTGCTGGTGTTTGTCAGCACTCTCTGGTTTGGTAAAGAGGTAGCCATGTGTTTAAAGAACACACCAGTGTCTGTATTCCCCACATACGCAGCAGAATAACTGGACAAAGGGACCTTGCCTCTGACTAAGAAGAGATCCCATATCACACATTCGACTTCTGATTTTTTGCCAAATATGTCATTATCCTTCCATCTAATTTGGGAAATCACTTGATTCTTTTTACCAATGAAGAAACTGAGACAGACAGTCATCATATTGGGGTCTTTCCTGCAAAACCCAAGACTTCCCAGGGCTGGGTAGAAATTTCTATCTCCAAACTCACAGGGCCAAGGACAAAAATCATATGATCATCTCAACAGTTGCAGAAAAATCTTTTGACAAAGTCCAGTGCGAGGAACCAGGTTTGATCCCCCATACTATGCTGAGGACAACATTATGCAATGTGTTACTGTAAAATAATAATAATTTAAAAAATAGCTGTTATAAAGAAATCAACTAATAACAAATACTGGAAGGGCTGTGGGGGGAAAAGAACCCTTCTCCGCTGTTGCTGGGAGTGTAGACAGGAACAATCATGCTGGAAATCGGCATGGAGATTCCTCAAACAGCTGGGACTAGAGGTCCCATCCGATTCAGCTATCCAGCTCCTAACTATCTTCCCAGAAGAATTAAAAACGCCATGCCGCAGCGATATGTACGACCCGTTTGGAGCAGCACAGTTTGTGTTGGCTACATCTTGGAAGCAACCCAAATGCCCATCAACTGAGGAGTGCATAACAGAGATGTGTCTTTTCACATAATGGAGTGTTACTCAGCCATAAAAATGGATAAACTGGAGACTTACAGGCAAATAGGTACAACTTGAGTCCATGCTCCTAAGTGAAATAGATCAGACTCATGTGTAAGCATTGTATTGCTTCCCTACTGGGAGAAGCTGAAAAAGTAAATAAGATATGATAAGTGTATATTTAAAAAAAAGTGTATATTAATTTTGGAAATAATGCCATGTTAGCCTTTCAAAGTTTTTCTTTCTTTTCAAAACTGTTCTAATGATTTTAAATCTTTTTGATTTTCATGTAAATTTTAGAAAAGCTTGCCAATTAAAAAACTTGGAACTTTCATTAGAATTAGATTATTAGATCAGTTTTTGGAAAATTGTTATCTTCACTGTTTCACCATAAAAATACTTCTGAAATCTTTAATTTCTCTGTAATGTTTTCTAGTTTTCAGCATAGGGGTTCTGAATGTCTTATAAATTTTGTGGTGAAATTCATCATTATTTTATATTTTAATATTCTTGTAACTCTTGTTTTTGTTTGTCACTAATGAAGAAGTACAGTTGCTTTTCAATATACATTTATTAAAAAACACTCTCCGTCCCCAGAGAAGGAGATTGCCTGCGTGGTCCCCCTTTCCATAGGTATCTGCAGAGTCTGAGCAGATCTGATTACCGGCAGGCAATATCCCAGCAGCCGCTCGTGGCCTCGAGGTAATTGTCTTGCGCTGTGTTACGCTCTTTAATCACTCACAGTATACAACCAACAACCCTTCCACTGTAAGCGGATTAGTGGGCTTAGTTAGGGCCATTTCTATCTGTAGTTACGACTCTTAGGAATCTTTAATTCTCAGCCCTTTTAAGAATTTGAGGTTCCTACCATAAAGCAAATTAAGTCAGATTAGTCAGAAGTGGCTACTGGTGCCTTAGAGTAGCCCTTGGTTGCAAATGTGGGCTTGGGTGTGTGGAAGCCCTTTGGACACTGCCATACACGAGCGATCAGTATCAAGGTAGCCCTAAGGAGGCCTCAGAATCAAGAATTTCCAGTCGATACTCAACTCATAGAAATTAATAAAGCAGTATCACTCTCTGACTCAGAGATAAATCGACTTAAAAGGCACTGGCAGATATGTGTAAATGTTCTTGGACCAATTCCGGCTTTTCCCAAAGGGGAAAACACTATAAAGAGAGAAGAAACTCATTACTTTCAGACAAGCATGAGAAGTTTCCCGTTAGCCAAACAGCGCAATTAGCTCTCTCGCTCGGCTTCCATCTGGACTCTGCCAGGCAACACAGGACAGGAGAAGACGACAGACCCCCCCCCACCACCACGCCCACTGTGCTTTCAAAAGCTGCTGCTTTGCTTTCCTCCTGACTGGTACAAGCAGACAAAGTCTTCCTGCAGAGTAGAAAATTATTTGTGGAAATTAGAAAGATACATGTCATGGCTTTGAAAATATTTCCAAGTGATGAAATAGCAATGATATTTAAATTTTAATAAATATATGTTACAATAAGGAAATCTAAGCAATAACATATATGAAAACATTCAGTTGACTATTAAATTCCCTGAAACTGATTTTTTTCTTTTCTTCCGCGATACTGTAACAATCCTTAAGATTAAGCTTTATTTTATTTATTTATTTTTTTTTAATTTTTTTTGTGGGACCGGGGTTCAAACTCACGACCTTGCACTTGCCCAGCAGGCACTTGTGCCTCGGAGCCATCTCCCCAGCTCCCAAGATTAAGCTTTAAATGAACATTTTTGGTTTGCTATTTCCTCTCACTGATAATTCTCCTCATCCTGGAAGTCTATTTTGTCTGCAATCCACAAAGCTACTCTAGTTTCATGTATAATGGTGTCTTCTGCCATGCCTTGACCTTTAACCGTGTCTTCATATGCAGGTGGATGTCCCTCTAGAACATGTAGATACTACACTTGATCTTAGCCAAAAGGCCAAGAGGCAACAGGACATGTAGAAAGAATCTAGCTCGTTATCCAATCTGATGGTCCTAGCCTGCTTCCAACATCTGCAGTTAAAGTGATTGTCACTGTGACTGAGTGAGCTTTTGTTTCAGTACTTAATCTTTCAGGATGGCTTCAGCTCGAGATATAATTGGAGTGACTTTAACTTGATCCATGTGCCCAGGTCTGAGTTGGTATCTGATGTCTCCAAAGGGGGTAAACCTGGGGTAGACACTGAGCGTTAGGGGAGCAGTGTACCCCTAGAAACATGAAGGAAAGCTGGCTTCTCCCCAAAACCTTCTCTGATTAGTTACACTAAATTCAACTGAGTGAATTAAATTAAATTCAACATAGTTGATGGCTTTTAAAATTTTTAACAACTGCTGTAATGAACTCCCACTTCCCTCCTCCACCCAGTGGTAGAGACACCAAATATTGGGAGCAAAGCCCCACTCTTGTCACATAGAGGGTAACATTTTCTTTATTTAGTGGCTGTTGTTCTCAAAACATTCTTCATATTTTTAACCAACATGCGTGTGTGTCCCCAGAGTCATACACTTACATTCTGTTCTAATGTTTGAAACAAACGGTATCCAACTATCTGTAGCCTGTTTTCCAGTTTGCAGTATATTAGTGAGAATCATCTGTGCACGTTGTCACCTATGGCTCTGAAGGTTTTCACTGAAAAATACCATTTGGTTACATAAGTATTATACAGTTTATCTGCTCTCTTTTATTTACACACAAGCTTTTTTGTTGTTATTTCGGCCACCCCAAGCAATACGCACATGTGAACATGTATTTCTGTATTTCCTCATACACTTCAAGGAGTGGAATTGCTTTGACCGTATTCAAAAAAATTGCTTTCCAAATGATTTGTGCCTATTTAAATTCACACTAAGGATATACAGCATTTCTTTTGCTTTAAATCTTCATATGTTCTTTTTGTAAAAAGTTTGGCAACTGGAGTTAGCCAAACAGGAAGACGTAAGAATTCTATGTATGTATGTATGTGTGTGTGTATGTATGTATGTATGTATGTGTGTATGTATGTATTTGGTAGAGGGTCTCACTAGGCAGCTCAGACTCCTAGTGATGTTCCTGCCTCAGCCTCCCCAGTGCTGGGATTATAGGGGAGCACTGTCACACTTGGTTTTGGGACCAACACGGTACAACCAGGGTTCCAGGGCTGGCTCAGCATGGGGTACTGGGGATTAAACCCCGATCCTTGCACTTGCTAGGGAGGGGCACTTAGATCACTAAGCTCTCTCCCTAGCCCTGAAGATGTAGTAATTTATCTTGGCTATAAGTCCTTTATCAAATGTATGTTTTGTGGATATTTTCTCTGAAACCATGCCTTACCTTTCTTTTTCTGAAGGGTTTATTTTGATGAGGAAGTGTAAAATATTTTAATGAAAGTTTAACTTCTGCGCATCTTTTCAAAAAAGGCTTCTCTTTCCTTCAGCTGAGTTGCTCGAATATATTTATAGGAAAATCAAATGACTGCAAAAATCATTTTTTGGCTTTTCGTTTAGTCCACTGACCCATTTTAGGCAGCCCATATGGCCTTGAAAACATAGCTTTGCAGCAAGTTTTCCAAAAAAAAAATTTTTTTTTTTTACTTTTAATAAGAAATTACAATGTGACAGTTTCAAAACATGTTACTAGTACATTCCCAATAATTGATACAATGCGTATTGTTGTCCTCATCGTAGTTATATAGGGCACAGGGTGTAGACATGATAAATTTTCTGATGGTTATTGGTACAATAGCTTTCTTCTCTTTGATCTATGAGAAGGTAGTTGTATATATAGTCAAATGTTCCATAGTTGCAGTGGGTTACTGGCGAAACTGGTAATGTTGGAAGCTGTTGATTTGAGCCTTTTACAGCTCAGCATACTAAACTACCCTTACATTTTAATCGTCATGTTTAAACTTTTCTGCTGGGTGGTTAAGGACAAGTTAAAGCAAGACCTATATACCAAAGCATGTATACCAAAACAAAAGTTACATGACCTCCAATAGGGAACCTCCAAATGATACAGGGAAAACCAATCCCTAACCTGAAAAGTACCTGGGATGAGTTCATGTTCTCTAAAACTGAAGAATGAAATTTAGGAACAAATGGAGGTAATGAGCAGAACGTATTTATTGAGGGGAAGAAAACTCCTGTCCAAGAGAGGGACAGGAGGGGGGTCCCGAGTGGGTGTCCCCTAGAAGCTGTCTCTTCCAGGGACTTTTATAGGGAAGATGTGGGAACTCACTTAGGTGGGTATGAGGTGCGATAAAACTGTGGTCAACCAATGAGATTACAAGCACCACTGCTCAGGTAAAATTGACTCCCATCGGGATCCAATGGGAAGGCAAGTCACGTAGCAATTGGGTAAGAACTCCCCACCTGTTGAGCTTGGGCTCCTGACTCTTTCCAGGCTCTTTTAAGGTGATTGATACTTATTTACGGTATCAATCCCTGATGCCCACCCTTAAGGAAGTATGTAGCTGCTTCTGTTTACTCTTGTCTTGAGATTTGGCCCACAGTGGCAGAGGAGTGTCTGTCTCTAGTCACAAAGTCACCTCGCCTTCCGTGCCATCCTTGAGGTCCTGGCCCTGTCTGACTGCCTATAATATTTCTATCTAACTCAGCTGCCTACAACACCATGAGCTGTGTGTGTGACGGCAGGGACAATGTATTCAGCTTAGAGCTGGCCAAGGTGGGCACTTTCTGGAGCACTGCACCGGGCATCCCCTGGGGCCAGTTCCCGTGGGCCACGTGCTCCCAGTGCTCCCAGGGGTGCCACAGCAGAAGCGGACCCACGGGTGCCCTGCTCCAGTCAGCAGCGCTTGCCCCGCGCTTCCCACTGCATGCCTTTCTTGAACTCAGCTGTGTTTCCTGCCTCTCTCTGTCTCTCTCTCCCTCTCTCTCTGCCTCTCTCCCTCTCTCTCTTCCTCTCTCTCTGTCTCTCTCTCTGTCTCTGTCTCTCTCTGTCTCCCTCTCTCTGTCTCTGTCTCTGTCTCTCTCTCTCTCTCTCTCTCTGTCTCTCTCCCTCTCTCTCAGGAATGAGTATTTCCAGTCCCACTCAGCACTTTGGTGAGAAGACCATCTTACAGTGCCAAGTCTGGAACTGCTTTGATTTCCAGATTTCACAAATACACACCCACATCTGACTGACTCTTTTGCTGCTTCTGTCAAATTCTCTCATCTCTGACAAAATGCAAGTTCCAAGATGTCCTACACTTAATTGTAAAGGCCGAATATGGAGAGGGCAGAAGAGAGAAGTCGATCAGTCACCCACTGTGAGAGGAACAACAAATCTGCTCCTCTCGCCACGGGAGTGTGGCTGGGGGCCCCTGCCCACTCTAATCCTCTCACCTGGTGCCTGGCTGCGTGCGCTGGCCACACAGGCAGCGCTCTGCACACCACCATCCGCCACTGGGCTTTTCTGTCACTTGTCCTACCACAGCTGGTGCAGCTTCTGCATGACTGTCATGCTCCGCCCATCCCAGATTTCGTTTACTGCTTTCAGCTTTGAACCTGCGTTTTTGCAACTGTGACTGAGCCCTGCAGCTGGTGGCTTCATGGGTCTGGCTGGGAACCCGGTGTCTGCCTTCTGGCTGGCATCTACAGTGGCTCAGTGAGCATCTCACTCCAGCAGTCCCCTGGCTTCTTCCTTCGGCGTAACACCACTTTGACCCGTTTCAGCCACAGTGTGCTCGTGGTCATGGGCTGCTCTGTGGAGATGCAGCTTCCTCCTTACCCAGCAGGCCCTTTTCTGGTCCTCTTGCTGCACGTGGCAAGCACAGAAGTCTGCACCCCTTGTCCTGGTCCTGTCACACTGCAGGACACCCCCAGCTGACTCTAGTCCTGCCCTGTTGATGAATCACACGCCCCTGGTGATTCAGCCTTTTCCTTTATTAATATTAGAGGAAGTCTCTTCGTGGAATCACATGTTTATCTCCAGAAGGAAAATGTGCTGAGATCGGTTGATGAGCATATTTTTATTCATTACAGAGAAAAGTCATATTAAATTGAAAAACAGAAAATCAGAATATTTTATGGGTCATATTAGAGGCAGTAAAATAGATGATCGTGTCCTTCTTCAGTGAAACCAAATTATCCTCCTCCTCCTGAGATATAACGAGTGCAAGGGTGGATGACTCACCGAGGAAAATGGGGGTAGATGGGACAGAATAACGAAAAGGTATTAGCGTGACTTTAACCTCTGATACACCGGGAGGAATGGTACAGAAAATCACGCTGAACGGTTGTTCACAGTTTTAGAAAGCGGTCGGTCTCTTAGGTCTGAGTGGCTTACAGTTGTAGGCAGCTGGATTAGATCGAAATATCGGCAGTCAGGCAGGACTAGGCCCTTAAGGAGACAAGATGGAAGACAGGGCGACGCTGTAACTTTGGAAGACACAGACAACTCTGGCTCTGGGTCAGACCTCACGACAGAAGAGCCAGCAAACACAGCCACATACTTCCCTAAGGATGGGCATCAGTGACTGATGTTCTAAATAAGTACCAGTTACCTTGAAAGAGCCCAAATGAGTCACTAACCCAACGTCCAGTAGAAAGAGATCCTGTCTCTTATTCACGCCCACCCGCTACATGACTTGCTTCCCCGTTTGATTCCAATTTAATCTATTTTACCTGAGCAATGGTGCCTGTAACCTGATTGGTTGACGATAGTTTTGTCCCACCCCACGCCCACCTAAGCGAGCTCCCATGTTCTCCACTACCTTAGACCTGTGTCACCGCATGGTTTTCCTCTATAAAAGTCCCAGAAAGGGACAGCTTCTCAGGGACAACCTGCTTGGGTCCGCCCCCCCCCCCCCCCCCCCCCCCCCCCCCCCCCCCCCCCCCCCCCCCCCCCCCCCCCCCCCGTCTCTCTCTCTCTGACAGGAGTTTCTTTTCCCCTAATAGACTCTGCTTGTAACCTCCGTTTGCTCCCGAAATTTATTCTTCCGTTTTAGAGAGCACGAGCTCATCCCAGGTGCCTTTCAGTTGGGAAGTGCATTTTCTCCCTGTATCATTTGGAGGTCATGCACCATGGCCAGTTTTTCTCCCTGTGTCATTATGAGCATGCTTTTTGGTTTTGAATCTCAAACTTAGTGAGTCTGCCATAAAACACTGTCAGACTTATGACAGACTACCATGTGTGTGGCCCTCTACAGAGCCTGGCACATAGTTTCTATAATCCTAACGATTTCTTGAGTGGTAGTGATATAGGAAGAAAAAACCTATCTGGGGTAGATGACCTCCAATAGGGAGCCTCCCCAACCTGAAGAGTACTTGGGATAAACTTGTGTTCTGTAAAACCGAAGAATGAATTTTAGGGACAAACGGAGGTAGTGAGCAGAACATGTTTATTGAGGGAAAGAAAATTTCTGTCCAAAAGAGGGACGGGAGGGTGTCCCGAGTGGGACCCTTATAGAGAAGGGCCTATAGCAAAGCTGTCTCTTCCAGGGACTCTTATAGAGAAGGCATGGGAACTCGCTTAGGTGGGTATAGAGTAGGATAAAACTGTGGCCAACCAATGAGATTACAAGCACCATTGCTCAGGTAAAATTGAGATCCAGTCGGGATCCAATGGGAAGGCAAGTCACGTAGCAAGCAGGTAAGAACTCCCCGCCTGCTGAGCTTGGGCTCCTGACTCTTTCCAGGTCCTTTCAAGGTGATTGATACCTACTTAGAGTATCAGTCCCTCTTGCCCACCCTCAAGGAAGTATGCAGTTGCTTCTGTTTACTCTTGTCTTGAAATCTGGCCCACAGTAGAAGAGTGTCTGTCTCTAGTTGGAAACTCACCTTGTCTTCCATGCCGTCCTTGAGGGACTGGCCCTGTCTGGCTGCCTATAATAGTTCTATCTAATTCAGCTACCTACAACAGAACTTTCCCTGCTGCCCACCTACCTGGGATGCGAGGCCTGGAGAGCCCCACAAACTCCCTTGACCACCATGGCTTGATGAGCTCCTGGGCTGCTGAGCACATGCAGATGTGGGAGGTGGTATGTTGGCGGGCAGCAAACGCTCCTGTGCCCCTTGCCTGTGCTGTCTTCCTGGCTGGCTGTACCATCCACCTTACAGGAGGTTCCAGGAATTTAGGGACTCTGTCCCAGGTACCCAGGAAAAAGAGTAAATATAGTTTGCGTTATCACAGCTTCTAAAATTGTTTTATGGTAGCCTATTGAAGCCTGAAATTCAAAAGAAAAGAGCTTGTTTTTAAGACATTCAAGCCTCCATGAGAAACTAGAAAGCCTAAATTAACTATTTCCCTGAATTCTACTCTTCCAACAAATCATTAGAACCAGAGAAAAACCAATACCAACCCCATGTGAATACCCAATGGTCAGAAGTACTGAAAGCCTATCCAGGATGGCGTAGCCTGGTAAGACTGCTGCTTAATCTCTCTGGTCTGATACCTACTCCAGGTAGCATGAAAATCTAAAATAATCACAATGAACCAAAATGAAAATATCTTTTCAAATGTAGTTGGGATCTGGTTAGGGAAGAGGATTTAGTCAGGATTCAACTACGATCTTGGAACATGAGTTTTGATAACTTCACCCCATACCACAGAGTCTGAAGAGGCAGTGAGCCCAGCACTCTGCGGCAGGGCAGGAGGATCACAAGTTTGAGCCCAGCCTGGGCAGCATAGCAACTTAGTGAAACCCTGTCTTAAAAAGAAAAATGGAAAAGGGATGTAGCTTAATGTGAAGATCTTGGGTTCAATCCCTCCCCAGTGCCACACACAGAAGCAAGAAAGCAGAAAGAAAGAAAGAAAGAAAGAAAGAAAGAAAGGGAGAAAAAAAGAAAGAGAAAGAAAGGAAGGAAGGGGGAGAGGGAGGAGGAAAGAAAGGAAAAGGAGAGACAGAGACATGTCAGGAGGCTGCAGAGCTCTCGCGGGCAGGTGTACACGTCTTCGACACCTGCCAGTCACGCGCTCATTGTCACGCGTTCCCTGCTTTCTAACAGAAGCTTCCCAGCAAACCAGTTTTGACCGCTTTGAGTAGCCTGGCCTACTGCCTTCCACACTCCTTTTGCGTTGTTTCACTCACTTTTTACAACACAGTGAGGGAAGTGTTACCCTGTTTTATGGATGATAAAACTAAAATTCAGAGACGCTAAATCATTTGTTCAAAGTGGTGCATCTGCGAAGTGTTGGGCATGGGGTTAGAATCCAGGCCAATTCACGTTAAACCCACACTCTCTTCATCGTGCTGTGCTCTATGTTGTCCCAAGAAAATGTGCTAAACTTTCATTTGGTAGGGTTTCACGGGTGCTGCTGGTTCTTGAACGCATCCTGTTGGGACTAAAGCTACGTCAGAGTGAGTTCAGTAGTGGATTGACACTGCTTCATGGCACAGGCCCTGGGGTGACCCGGCTTAAGGGCCTGCATCAGAGGGTCCCCACAGGGGTCTTGAGTGAGGTTAGCGGGAGACCTGGCAAGCAGGCTGTGCTCCTGAGGTGGTCACGTGGGCCTTCAGGCTCTCGCAAAGACCCTGTGCAGGATTTCTCACAGCCTGTGGGGGCCACCAGGAGGCACAGAGGCCTTAGAAGGGGACCTTAGAGGGAGGAGGTTAGGGCACTGCGAGGTGCGCCCTGGAAGGGCCCTGGGACTAGTCCCACCCTCTTTCCTGCTGTTTCCTGTGTGGCACTAGGAGAGCAGCTCCGCCCCATCCTGCCCTCCCCTCCTGCCACGATGTTTGGCCCCCACAAAGGGTTGGAAACAGTCCTTCCCTTCCTGTAGCTGATCATCTGAGGTGTTTTGTCACATTAACGAAAAGCTGGTGAACACAGGCCATATCCAGCAGGTGAAGGCCTGGAAGGAGTGAAAAGACTCACACGGCCTTGCATAGGACCGCCTGAAGCTGGGACGGTGGCTTTGTCTGCCTCCATGCCTAAGTGACCGCTGCTGGAGGGCCTCAGCTTGTAGCCCTCACACAGGAGCCACGCTGTCCCCAGGCTTCAGGCCCCAGCCGCAGACAGAGCCGCATCATGGATGCGCCTCTGTCTCCTGCCTGCCGCTCACCTGGGAGCCAGGTCCTCATGATAAATGGACCTATGAATAATGCTAAAAAAAAGCCCTAAAATAATGCCACAGAGAGTCCTCATATTGAAGATGATGGAATGGATCACACGCACAGCCAAGTAGGAGCGCCGCTGTTCGGCAGAGCTTTCTGGAATACAGAAGCAAGTTTACATTTGCACCAAGTGTGCCAGCCACTGGGCACAGGTGCCTGCTGAGCAACTGAGAGGCTGTGAGACTGCACAGCTAGATCGTTAGCACCGTAGTTCAGTCACATAACATATATAAATAGCCACTGGCGACTGGTGGTCACCGCCATGGACAGCCCAAATTCAGAGTTTCTCCCTGATGTTAGCCATCCTGGTAATTGAGCATACACAGAGACACACAGACCAAGGTGCCTACTGCTCCGTTCCTGCCTTCCCACTGGTATGGAAGATTGCTTAGGAGACAGAACCGGTCCATGTAATTCTCCACTCCTAGAACAGGACCCGGAAGAAAACTGGAGCTCGGCTAACATGTATCAATTAATTACCTCACCCAAAGATGCTGCACAGTAATCTCCAGGCGAGCTCGAGGCATGCGCCAAGACTCCCATCGGCCTAATTAGGCTTCGGAGGGTTTCATTCCTACTCATTATGTTTTCTACCTGCATCGGCCCCGCGTGGCTCTGAGCCACCCTTCTAGTTTGGGAAATTGGGCCAAAACTTGGGGAGTTTCGTGTATGAGGTACTGCTCTCGGCCCCGGAAGGTCCGAGCTGAGAAAACATTTGGAGAGTCAGCTGGGTGGCATGAGCCTGCGTGGATCCAAAGTAAATGGGCCAGAAGAGAGATTTATATAGATCTGGTCCCAGCGTGCTCATCAGAGAAAGGCCTGAGATGTCACTTGGCTCTGTCAGCTGGAGCCTTTGGACTTCACAAGGATAAAACTGCCCCTGAGGCTCATGGTCGGGCTGCTTGGCTGGTTCCCTCCTCTGCCTGGACCCTCATGGCTCTTTGATGGTAGGTCTCAGCCTCCATTTTGTGCTTTCTATTCAGAGTATCTGTCCTGCTTCCTCAAGTCCTCTCAGAAAGGTCAGGCAATGCTAGTGATCCAGGCCAAGGCCAGAGGGGATCTGAAGTCACAGAGTCCTGAGGTTTCCCACAGGGAGCTGCAGCCCAGCAGATGGGGGTGAGCACCTTGCTCAGCAGGACAGCAGCCCTGACTCTTCAAGGAGGCTCTTATGCTGTACCTCTCCTCAGCCCTGGAGCTTACTGCTGGCCATTTCTTGGTGTGGAGGACAAAGCAGGTCTAGTACCCAGTGGTGCCAGGAACCTTCTGAGACCCACACCTGGTGACCCACGGCATTATGGTTCGTGTCTAGTTGTCCCCCAAAGCCTAAAGTGCTTCTTGGGTGGCTTCTGGAGCTTGCAATTGATTCTTGATCCAGGGCTGGGATTGTGGGTATGAGCATCCTGGCGCAGACACTCTGCATTATAATATAAGGAGGAGGAGAGAGGCCAGCCAGCTGCCCCAGCCGCTGCAGCTTGCTTTGCGCTCACCCTTGCTCTTTGCCACCACCGTGAAAGGTCGTTCTCTGCCATGAGCCGCTCTGCCTTGGAGCCAGCTGAGTACGGACTGCGGCTTCCACTAACTGTGAGCAAGGTGAACCTTTCCTTCCTTCATGTTGAGCGTCAGGTATTTGTCACAGCAACAAGAAAAGAGCAATTAAGACACAGGGGAGCAGGTAGCACGAGGTACAGTGCCGGCCCTTGAGCATTGCCTGGCAGTTGATCACTAGGCCTCTAAACATTCCTTCTTTGAAAATGTTCTGTCTCACTCATGTGAAGGAGTAAGGATCCCAAGGTGTTACTTCTCCCCAGGAAAAGAGAAAAAAGCAGATTTAGAAACGTGTAACACCAGGGAAATTTAGCTCATGGCATCCACTGTTGGACAGGAGTAAGCGTCCAGCTTTGTATGAGCAGCCTGAGGCACACAGCCTGCAGCAGGGCCTGTTGTCCAGGCAAGGGTGTGACCACCTCAGGATTCTGAGAGGTGACATTAGGACTCACTGGAATGCCTCCAGGGGACAGTCACAGAACTTTCCTTCAGACCCTCTGTAGCAATAGGACGTGGGCTTCATTAATGCCTGACCTTTCCGAAAGGACTTGAGGAAGCAGGACAGATACCCTGAATAGAAAGCACAAAATGGAGGCTGAGACCTACCATCAAAGAGCCATGAGGGTCCAGGCAGAGGAGGGAACCAGCCAAGCAGCCTGACCATGAGCCTCAGGGGCGGTTTTATCCTTGTGAAGTCCAAAGGGTCCAGCTGACAGAGCCAAGCAACATCTCAGGCCTTTCTCTGATGAGCACGCTGGGACCAGATCTATATAAATCTCTCTTCTGGCCCATTTACTTTGGATCCACGCAGGCTTCAGTGTGCTCATGCCACCCAGCTGACTCTCCAAATGTTTTCTCAGCTCGGACCTTCCGGGGCCGAGAGCAGTACCTTATACACGAAACTCCCCAAGTTTTGGCCCAATTTCCCAAACTAGAAGGGTGGCTCAGAGCCACGCGGGGCCGATGCAGGTAGAAAACATAATGAGTAAGAATGAAACCCTCTGAAGTCTAATTAGGCTGATGGGAGTCTTGGCGCATGCTGCGAGCTCGCCTGGAGATTACTGTGCAGCATCTTTGGGTGAGATAATTAATTGATACATGTTAGCCGAGCTCCAGTTTTCTTCCGGGTCCTGTTCTAGGAGTGGAGAATTACATGGACCGGTTCTGTCTCCTAAGCAATCTTCCATACCAGTGGGAAGGCAGGAACGGAGCCACAGGCATGGCAATGCCAGCCCTTACCTGCCAGAGCAAGCACGGAGACATCTCATGCCTGAAGCGCACTGGGATTTCCCTGTCTCCCTCCTCCCATGTAAAAAGAGCCTAGACTCCCCTGGGTCTGCCTTGGGCTCTGCACACCTGGCCCTGAGCTGACCTGAACTGGCCTCTCCCATTGGCCCAAGTATCTGGGAACCCAGGCATTCTGCAGAAATTCTCTACAATCTCCAGCTGGTTTCTCCCAAACAAGGACAGAAGAGTTGTCTTGGTGCCTGCTTTTGAAGAGAGCTGGAGAAATGCAGAGGAGTGCTCTGCTCTGCCAACAGAGCCTGGAGGGTTCTGCTCGTAGAGCGAAGGAAAATCAATATGGTTCTTTAAGATGAAGTGTTGTGTGTGAGCAGTACCCATTGGGCCATCCTGGGGAGACCTGCAAGGCTGCAGGAGAGCAGGAGGAGGGGGAGGAGCAGGAGCAGAAGGAGGAGGAGGAGGAGCAGGAGGAGGGGGAGCAGAAAGAGGAGGAGGAGCAGGAGGAGGAGCAGGAGGAGCAGGAGGAGGAGGAGGAACAGGAGGAGGAGGGGGAGGAGGAGGAGCAGGAGGGGGAGTTCCTGCAAAGCTTCCAAGTTTGCCAGCATGTCCAGGCCACGCGTACTTACGACCATTACCTGCGGGCCCTGGAGGGGGTGTTGCTCCTGGGTTCTTGGTATCCCAAACAAAGGATGTGGCCGGACACCCCAAGGCTTTATTGGAAGGAATAAGAAGAGTAAGAAAAGTACACTCCCCAGGGCCACAGTCTCAGAGAGGAGCCCTGACCCCCAAGGCCAGCCCTGGGTCTCTAACATTCTGGGATTTGGAGTTCTGTGGGCCTGTGGGCCTGACTCAGCCTTCCCATCAGGAGAGGTGTGGGCCACACAAGGATGTGGGAGGCAGGGGAGTGGAGTCCAAAGCCCACTGGTCGGGACCAGAAGCACAATGCGGAGCAGGTGAGACACCTGCCGGGGGCCTGCCTGCTTGGTTAAAGCATGCCTGGGACACTGGGGGCTGTGGTGAACTTTATCTATACTCTCCCATATTTTGAAAGCTGTTCTGGCTCTGGTTTCTGGATCTCTGACCAGCAGCTTCCTGCTGTTTGCTTGTTCTTCAGGCCTTGATCTCACCAGGCAACAGGAACGTAGGAGCTGCTCCCTCCCGAGTAGCTGTCGCGCCTGCAGCTTTGCACTAGTCACTGGTACTATAGCTCTGGTTAAGGGTTTTGATGTAAATACTGGCACAGCCAGTTTTCTACTTCCTCTTCCTCCTTCTCCTTCTTTCCAATGTATTTTTAAAAGATTTCCAGGAACAGGGTTGTTTGGTCAAATAGTGACCAGATATCTAGAGCAGCGGCAGCGGAGTCCCCCAGCCTGGCTCAGGAAGCTGGCAAGGACCTCAGAGGGTGGAGGCTTCCAGAGAGATGGGGTCCTCTCAGCCCATGTGCAGCGATTAGTGCAGTCGTGCTCGATACTCAGCAACCTCAGGGACCACCTGAGCTCCTGTGATTCCAGCACTGCGTGTTTGTACCCATGGAAAACCGTGGCGGCCACAAAACGTGTGTGCCCCCCCCCATGGCAGGCACACCGCTGTCTCCAGGATTACTTATTTCTTGCTTTGTCTGAAGGCTAAGATTCCCTTGTTCCCCTGAGAACCGGATCCCTAGGGAACCTCATCCAGATGTGGGGAGGCGTACGTGGCACTCAAACAGATGGGCATGTGGGAGCCATGCTGGAGGCTGGGCCAGAGAGTGGCCCAGCTATGGTGGTGGCTGTGGGCTAAAGCTGAGAGGGGCAGACGGCGGAGCCAGATGTTGCGCAGGCAGAAGCCGCCTCTCCCCCGCTCGGATTCATTCACAGGAAGGGTGGCTCTGTCCTTCTCTGTCTACCCGCACAGTACCACACCTGAGCCCCGCAAGGTCCCTAATCACCCCATGGTCCCTGCGCCCCTAAGACTAAAGGTGAAGAAGTTCTCACCTTTGTCTAGTACTGCCTTCCTTGTAGCCGCCGTTATTTCGCCAACCTTAAGATGCATACACTTCCGAGTTCAACGATCCATTCTAGACCTGGGACATGTTACAGTTTAGAAAGAGTAGTCCCCGAGACTCTTGCACGTAGAGGCGGGTGACTGAGGAAGTGTGGTGCTGGGAGTGGGCCCTGCTGGGCACAGTCACTGTGGGTGTGGCCTGGGGTTCGCCACCCCTCCCTTTGCTCCAGGCCTTCTGGCCACCATGATGTGAGCAGCTGTCCTCCGCCAGGCCCTCTGCCATGCTGTTTCTGCATTGGGACCAGCTGACTGCGAACTGGGACTGTGAGCCAAAATAAACCTCTTCTTTAAGCTGTGTCTGGCATTGTATCTCAGCAAGGAGGGCATGGCTAAGGCAACAAAATGCAAGTGGTACAGGATTTTCAAAGCCTTAGAAACGTGCCCATTGCCACAGACCCACAACACCACCACCAGGATGGGGAGATTACAGAAACCGGTCCACTTGCACAAATCACCAGTGCTCACAGTTCTGGTGCGGGACTGTGGTGTGCCGCGCTTAGTTTTTGTTGTTGTTGTTGTTTTGTTTTTTTTAGTACAAGGTCTGTAGGGTCTCTCTACATAGCTTGGACTCACAGTGATTCTCCTGTTTTCAGCCTCCCAAATGTTGGGATTACAGGCACAGGCCGCCATGCCCCGTCTCAATTGCTGTCTCGGTGCCCCCAGGGGCAGGACTGGCACAGCATGATGGAGATTGAACCCCTGTCCCAATGTCTGCCTAAGCAGGCTCTTTAATCCGTTGAGCTATCTGGCCAGCCCTACCCTTACTGTTTTGAATATCACCGCAGTACCCATTGACTCGGGTAGCAAATTCCAGCTAGATTTGAGGAGAGGGGCTAAACCTGACAAGCCAGGAGTCGCCCTATCACGCCTCCAGAAGGGGGCAGTTCTACTCAGTAGAAATGGGCTCGCTTTTGAATTCTACTAATGCTTACAAAGAGGTGCTTCTTCCACAGTGTTGTTTCTGTCTCCATCAAACAGCCGTGGATATTAGATTTGCCATCTTCACCATGGCATCTGGTTGCCAGGGTGACCGTGCTCTCTTAGAACAGAAAATCCAATAGCTGTCTGTAACTTACAGGTAAAGGTCACGCTTGGTGCAATACGCCTCCTGTCTGCACGGGAAGGGAGACACATGGCCGGAAGGAAAGCAAGGCCGTAGATTCCCTGTCTTGACCTGAGTTGGTCGGAGGTCCAGGGATCGGCAGCATGTAACCGAGCACCTTAGTGCTGAGCAGCAGCTCCGTGAGTGGCTTCAGAAATACTGTGGAGGGCAGCACACAAAACACACGGTAAGGGCGGGGTTCCCACAGAGCCACCCTGTGCTTCCCACTTTCAGCAAGGCCCTTGCTATGCCCTGCACCTTTACAATGAATATAGCTCATGTGGCTAACACACAGGTAGCTACAAAAGTCACAAGGTAAGGAATACATTCCCCAGGTCCCGTGGGTGACTTACGTAAAACTTTAATATTCTGCTTTTTAATGGTTTAGACTTGGGGGTGGCAGAGCTCAGGGGATAGTTTATGGTTGGAATCATTTATAGCTGTGGTTCAAGCTTGAGGAGACAGAGCACTCCTGCTGGGAGCCACAGAGGTGACAAACCTTCAGAACTCTTAAGCAGAGAGAAAAAGAACTACCGATGTCATTGTGCTTGCTGCGTTTTACTCTGTTTATTGTAATTTTCATTGGTGGTGATACTTGTGTTAATACAGCCACCACTACTGCTTTGAATCCTACTAGAATTTACGGGCTTTCTTCCTAAATAACTTCCAACTGATATATTACGAAAGTAAAATAAGGAAATGGAAACGATATAACTTTCCGAGCCATATAGAATCGTGCTCCCTCCTCTTAGATGGCATGCCTAGGAACGCTTCCCAGAAGCAGCCCATCGAGAGTGTAGCTTCAGAAATAATCTATGCTTATGTAAAGATGTATAAATACATTCTAACAGATGCAGGATTTAGTATACATACTGTTCTGCAGCGTGATTTCACCACTTAGCACTGCGCCTTGGACATATTTCCTTATTAGCACCTATGGAGCTGCAGAAGGAGGATCCGATCTGGTGCCTGGTGCAGGGAAGGAACAGGGCTGTAATTAGGGGCCTAGGGAAGGGTTTGACTAAAAATGTAAGCGCTTCCCTCGGTACAACAGCACCGCTTATGCAGCAATGCAAATGTTGATCAAGAGAAAATACCGTTGAGGTGTAACAGCAAGAGGCGCAGCAAAGCCGTGTCTGCCTTGCGTCAGACTCGCCATGCACGTGACGCTAAGGGCCGTGTGCGTGGGGACTTCTGCTGTAGTGCTGTCTTAGAACCTTGTCTTCCATGTTGATTTTGGAGTTATACATAGTTTTTTTTAAATATGCTTTTTACAGAGTCTACAGGGACTACAGGGTGTCATTCCATAGATCGCAGCCGTAGGGATTCTCCTACTCTCAGCTTTGCCCCAGGTTGAGCCAGGCAGTGTCACCTCTCATAGTCCACAGAAACTCTGGAGGTTTTGCACCAGGGAGCTCACGGGGCCCAAAGGTCCCGGATTGGAAACTCTAGAACTGGAGGCCAAAGTGACAAGCTCTTTGTAGCTGATGATCTGAGGTATTTGGAGACAGACAAGTGAATAGCACACGCCTGGCATTTTCATTCCAAGGTTTTAAAAGTCTTCCCCGAGTAGTTCTTCATAGAAGTGACAGGAGCCAGAACAAGTGGCTAATTCCCCAGAAGCAGGAGCCTAGAATGGTACTCGGGAGCCACTCATGTCCAGCATGGGCCCTTGGGCCCTCGCAGCCCTTCTGGAGACCTCCCATTGTAGACAGCCACCGTGGAACGCTGTAGGAAGGAGGTGCCAGGCTTCTTCCCTCAGAGAGAAGTGTTCCTTTGCACTGAGGCAAGCCAGCATCTCTGGAAAGGGCCACGCTGTGTGCGGCAAGTGTGCCAATTGATACTCACTGTTCCCTCCCCAACTGCCAAGTTTAGATTTTCCTCACCTCGGCCAACATTTGGACTTGTCTATTCGTCAGAAATTTTACAAGAGTTTGGCTCAGAAATTCTTTTCCATGTGGTGTCAAGAAGGGCCACTTGGTGGCCCTGAGCAGGTGGCTGGCTGGTTCTGGGCTTGGAAGCAGCTTTGCTCTCACAGACAGTGCTTCATGGGCCATCTGCAGTTCTGGGCTTCCTTGGGCCCATCTCCCTCTCCAGGTTATCCCAGAGCCTTTGCACATGGCCTTTCTGACAGGCAGGGGGTGCGCTGACGTGCAGGCCCAGCTCTGAGGAAAAGTGCCAAGAAGGCACACTGAAGGGTGCAAAGCTATTTGTGGCCTAACGCGAGGGGCTATTTCCATCACGGGCTCTTCTCCATTTTCCAGCTGCTTTCTGGAACTGAGAGCTAGCTTGGGCTCATTCACGTATTAGTAAGGTAGTGTTGCCCCAGGGCCACTTTTCAGTAGCTGGAGCTGAAATAGTTTTCCCAAATGCTAAGACATGGAATCTTCAGAAAAAGAGAGAACCCTGTGCATAGCTTGGGTTTCTGTAATTGGGGCAGTGATGTTCTCTCTATGTGATAGGGAACTTGATCATGTCAACTAGAGGAGGAATCTCAAAAATAATCGGTGAGCCATGGGTGTGGCCCAGGGGACTTACTGAATTTGGTAGACCTGCCCTGGCCAGCTTATGGCTGAGGTAAATGTGGAACGAAGAAGGAGGCCTCTTTGGCCTCTTCCACCTCTTTGAAGAGCTCCAGCCTTCACCTCCACCTTGGGCAGCCCCTCTTGGCTTCCAGTGCAGCCCTCTGGCCTCCTGATGTGGGGAACTTGTGCGGGATACCACGGTGAGCACAGCCCACCCCTGGAGCCCATTATGTGCTCCCACACCTGGCTCTGTGGGCAGCCATTGTAAGCCTTGTCAATCCTTAAGTGCTTCTGTGTCTTGGCTAAAGCTGTTGTTCTGGTGGGCACGGGTACACTGCATGCACTAAACCATACAGCTTTGGAAGGAAACATGCATCTGGGAAGCTTAAAGTCAGAACAAGCAGAAGGAGTGTGGGATGGCAAGGAAGCAAATGATCCCGCGGGGCGTTCGCCACTTCCAAAAAATAAACTCGAACAAGTCAGATTTGCCACAACAGGAAGTTAGAACTATTCCAAAATCCTATTAAATATATCATTAACTTTTCTGAACAAGCCAGACAGTGGTAATGTTTCCAGAAAATAAAAAATGTAAGCATCATTTTTGCCTACTCTGATTTGAGAATTACAAACCAAGTATTAAAAAATGGAGAACATTAGAAGAAAGATTAAAAGTATCAGCGGGCAAGTCTGTACTCCTAGGACCCCTGCTTGGCTTTGAGGGCCTCGCCTTTCTGAGCTCACCTTTCTGCGTTTTAAAATAGAAACAGGGCTTGTGGTGATCACTTTCACCAAAGCAAACAACTAAAGAAGTATAGAGGGTATTTCTATTTCATAAAATGCTGAAGCAAAGCACAATACATCCACCTACTTTTGTAAGAGGACACGCAGGTAATCCAACACAGTGTCCTCTAAGGACGTGGTTCGCGTTGCAGTGGGAGGACCTTGAGGCAAGGCCTCTCTAATTGGTTGGTTTTCTGCTACTTTTAATTTGGAATCGTATTTGTTTTTATATAAAAGTAGTTTAAAATCAGCATAGTTGAATGAGGAAACAGTAAAATAGGATGTAAACAAGAACAAATACATCTAATAGTATTTCAAATGGATAAAATAACAAATTAAAGAGGAGGTACTCACCAAACTAGCTGTTTGGCGTGGTATTTTGATCATGTGCCCACCTGCCAGGCTAAAAGAGAACTGTAAATAAGCGCTGAACTCTGATTAGTAAGCAGCTTGCCTTTCTCCCCTAGCCAGGTGTGTGCTAGCAGTTATAGAAGCACTTGCTATACAAGCTTTTTTGGGAGTGGGGGAGCTGGAAGGTTATTACGCTACAGGGCTTGGCGGCCCTGAGGTCGTGGGGCTGCTCGAAGCGTGCTGCTGCAGCTTGTTAGGTGACTGCTGAGCAGAGAGGCTGACCTTACATCCTCTCTAGAGCATAAATAAATGTCCTGCTGTTCTTGCCCCGTTCCTCTCCTTCACTCTGTAGCGGAGCTCCACGTGATCCAGCTTTTCGTCTCCTGTCTGTCTTTTCTCGTTCTCACTGCCATTGCTTCCTAAACAGATCCCTACAACGCTTAGTTTAAGCCAGGATGTAAAAATATTGTAGCTGGAAGCCAACACGCAGCCATTAGTGTTGGACCGGAATTTAAGGTGTCAGCGCCACCTTGCGGTGCCTACCACAGAGCTCATAGATGCTGGCTGGATGGACAGGCAGCCTGAAGCCGGTGAGGTTTACCTGCACGTGCCTGTTTCCCACTGAGAGCCAGAAGCGATGGCAGCATTGCAGCGGGCACACCCAGTGCCCACTTCTGATGGCGGAAGGGAAAGGTCCTCGGGATCTGCACGCGCACGAGGTGATCCCTGCCCTTGCTGCCCTGTCAGGAAGTAAGAATGTGTGCAAACATGAACAGGCACCATAGAGGACATGAACATTAGCTCAACTGGTATCTTACAACAACAGCAACACTGGGCAAAGACATTGACTATATACTCAGGGCTATGCAGAAGTAGGGCTGCAGTCGGCCAGCTTGCCCTTCAGAAAGCACTGGCCGAAACACAGAAGAAAAAAAGAAAAAAACCAGAATTGAGGCATATCACCATTTTATGACTGCAGTATAGTGACTTATTTAAGCAAGACTTACCAATGGATACATCATTTAAGAAACAGTTCTTAGAAACAGGTTATTGGCACTGTCTCAAATTATCTTCACCTCCACCTACAAACTCTGTCTCAACTGCAAAGGAACATTCCTTTACATTGGGGAATGCTAAGAAGTTACTGTTGCTTAACAAGTTACATCCAACAACCACGAGCAAGGGGCCTCTATGAAGTCAAAGTGCAGTTCTCTTACCTAATGTTAAAGGTGTGATTATGTTGGCCTCTGTCACTGCAAGACTGTAAGACCCAGGGGTGTGAGATAGAGATATTGTTCTGAAGAGAGTAAGATCTGTTTTCAAGTGATAAGACTGTTCCTAGGTACTCAAGGAAATCAAATAAAAAACTATTTAGCCAGTAAGAAATTTTAATGAAGTAGCCAGGAACATATTTAACATAAAAGTCACTAGTTTTCTATGTATTAGAAACTATATATCTGCATATAGGCGTAGAAAAGAGGTATTTTTACAAATGAAATAAAAGCTATAAGGAGAATCGGCTGTAGAATAGGAACAAGAGGAATGGAAGAAACTAGCTGCCCAGAGCAGTGCAGGCTGGCATGCGCCCCAAAGCTAGCGGTGCTGTCACTAGTGTATAATTTAATTCAGTGACCTGTTAATTAAAGTTCTCAAATAATTTCTTTTAATTTTCCATTTATTTTAATTTTACCTGATATAAAAATGAACAAAAATCGCCTGTGTTATCTAGCACAGGGTCTGGAGGGACTCACTGTGTAGATCGGGGTCGTAGTGATCTTCCTGCTTGTCAGCCTCCCCCACACTGGGAGTGTAGGCTTGCACCCGACCCCGCCCAGTCTCAGTCACGGCTTCAGTGTGCCCCGGGAGTGGGCCGCAATGGCGCGCTGGTGATCAAACCCGGGCTGCTGCACTCACCTAAGCATGCAACGTATGTATCTTTTGAACAGCTTCACTGATAAGAATTTCCAAGTATAAAATCACCTGGTTAAGTGTGCATTTCGATGGGCTTCAGTATATTTATAGAGTTGTGCAATTGTCATCCAAATTTAATTCTAGAACATCCCAGCAAGAAAATTTCCACCAACTATTCAACTTCAATCCATAACGATGATTTTTGGGATAAGTCCATATTGTAAAGTTCATCCTGCTAAAATGAATGCTCCAGGAGTTTTCAGAATGTTGGCTCAGATGCGCACAGAGCCTCCTTGAGCTCCAGAACCTTCCATCTCCCAGAAACAAGCCCCAGGCGCAGAAAGTTCCTCCTGCTTGTGGCTCCCCCAGCCCTTTGAGACTCTTCTTATGAATGGATTTATACGGCATGAGACCTTTTTGTCTTCTTTTAAAAGTAGGAAAAAGAAGAGCAACTTTTCCCCCAGTGCTGGGTAGGAAGCCCAGGGCCTCACATATGTTAGGTGAGGGCTGTATCGTAGAGTGACTCTGCCACCCTAGTAGTGGAGTAGCCCATAGACCGACAAGTGCACAGTGGATTGCACATAGATGCACACCATCCACCACTTGGACGTGACAGTGGATGAGGCTCAG
The DNA here is from genome assembly GCA_004027025.1 of Myocastor coypus. Taxonomy (NCBI): domain Eukaryota; kingdom Metazoa; phylum Chordata; class Mammalia; order Rodentia; family Myocastoridae; genus Myocastor; species Myocastor coypus. The sequence goes on along the minus strand of PVJA010020063.1, from coordinate 6,727 downwards.
GGCAACAAAAAGGAATGTGAACATTGACGTCAGAAAAACTACTTGAAGAACAGTAAGACCCACACGGAGCGCGCCCTCTCCTGTTGCACACAGCGCTGAGCTGCTCTCAGCCAACGAGGGGTCAGTGAGGAAACTCAAGAGACAGCCGTCATTATCAGGGCCTGAGGAGCCTTCCCAAACAAGACAAGATGGAGAGTGCTTATAAATTTAAAGACACCAACACTAAGTTTCTCTGAAAACCTCAATTATAACCCAAAGATTAAAATATTCAGAAAGCCACAGTGACACAAGTACAGTTGAATGAATGAATGAAACAATAAACAGACAAGAGATAAGACTTCTTACAGAAGAACTTCAGGTAATGAGCACAGATTTTTCCCTTCTTCAAGAAGCAGATCTTCATTTCCTTCTATGAATATATGTTGCTTCTAATGACCAATAACGGACAGGGAAAGTTACGACTGCAGCTCTGAAATCAGGCCAATACCACCCTACCCACTGGCCCAGGTTCTTGTTGCGTGGTGCGATGTAGAAGGAACCGCACTGCTGTGCTGCTCTTTCCCCCGATCCGTATCCTCCATTCTGTGACAAGAAAATACCAGGCAAACCAAGGAGCATTGTACAAATACCGGGGGATCTCCAGTGAATCACTGCGGCTCTGTGGAGCTCAACAGCTGTAGAGGGTGGAAAATTGAAAGAGAATCAGTAAAAGAATGCATGGATTGTATTTGAGAAATATGGGGATAAAATATCTGAGGCAAAAGCTAGATTTTAACCCGAAGCAGTAGAGGCGGGCAATTTTCAAGGTGCTTATGGGTGGGCCTGGGGCAGCAGCTAGAGGCAGCACTCCGTCAGGTGCCTTGGGAAATGAACCGTCACGGTGCATGCACGTGCAAGTACACTTGTGCACATGTCACACGAGTGTGCATGTTGGTAGAGATGGACTGTGAAGTGGACATGCACATGAGCACAGATATGCACACGTGTGCAGTGTTCTAATAAAAATATAGGGCGGGGGGACAGCTCAGAGGCTTAGGTGCCTCCATGGCGAGTGCAAGGTCCCGAGTTTGTTCCTCAATATTGCAAAAAAGAAAGAAAATATATGTACATTTTACTTGACAAAAACATGCACAGTTTACCTTTAAACATAAAGATACTTATTAAAATGATGCAAGCATGTCAGACCTGTGAACTGTGCATTAGAAATTTTTTACAACAAAGGAAGTCTTTTTTTTATATACATTAACTGTAGCACGTATTTTACTCACAACTCACAAGATCCAGTGTGCTAGGCACTCAGGCCCCAGATAAGAACCCCCTAAAATGGGACTCACAAATAAGCACAGAAGAAATCCAGCAGGAAGTACACCCCCTTACTGTGCGATGATGGTCACTCCACCTTTGCCGTGAAAGGGTTTTGAGCCAATTAATGGGAAGACACAAACAGACCAGAGAGAAGTCCGGTGCATTCGCTGTGGGCTAGTTCAGCAGCGATGGCTAGGTAGAGGGAAATGTGCCCCTGAGTGTCTTACCTCTGGTCAAGAAACAGAAATAAAAGGTTGGTCTTTAAACACCCAGGGCCTGCAGTTGGTGACCAAGTGTCTCCCTGCTCTACGATGGGCTTCATGGGGTGGAGGGAGCAGCGCCGTCCTGGGGAGAGTGAAGCTTTCCTGCTGGAGTGGGGCACCGAGTCACCAGGAGCGAGGCCCCGATTTGCTTCACCTGTTGATTCTGTGTGTGTGTGTGTGTGTGTGTGTGTGTGTGTGTGTGTGTGTGCGTGTGTAGGACAGGTCTGCAGGGCATCCAGGGTCTCACTACATAGACTCAGAGTGATCCGCCTGTTTACAGCCTCCCAGGTGCCGGGATGACAGGCTCATGCCACCATGCCCAGTCTCAATCACAGACTCAGCATGCTCCCGGGCTGGGGCTGGCCTGGCAGGCCCAGGGGTCAAACCCCCAGGCCCTGCATCTGCCTAGGCAGCACCTGTTGATTCTTGAGTAAAATTGTCATGGTGCTTAAGTCACTAAATAATAATTAATACTATTTTTAGAGATATCTAAAATTTGCATGGGACCAAGGTCTTGTTTTATCCAATGGCCTGTTAAATAAAAAATATGCATATGGTAGTAGAAAATTAAAATATTTGTGTAATTCTATTGATTTCCTTAAAAAAATTTAGAAACTGGCCTACTGGGTTGAGATTTTTTATTCTTTTGGCACTTATCATTTGTTCATCATAATGCAAACCTAAAAAGCGAATCTGTAGTACATCCATGCCACAGTCATTTGTCTAATTTAATAACATGCTGCTTAGAGTGTAGAGTGGACAGCAATAATGAGCAAACAGGCCCGGCTAAAGGTGCGGACATTGCAGAAGCTTCATTTTGGAGAGTCAGAAACGACCGTGACGGATGCTGGCTACCTGGCCTGTGTTCTCCATTGTACTGAAGTTGTAGCTGGTTAACTACGTATTTGTACACCAGAGCTAGGAGACACAGTTGCTTTGTGGAGCAGTGCTGGCCACGCTTCTTGTGAAAGGACAGCTGCCGGATGGCAGGGAAACCTAGCAGTGAGCAGCTGCTCTGGCTCCTGGGATGTGCTTGGAAGGTCAGTGGACTTCCAGACCTCCCTGCAGCACAATTGCAGTTGCTGTGCTGGCTGGGCTTCCTGGGTGAGTCTGAGATCACTCCCTCACATCCCAGCCCGTCTCTCCTGAGGCTCCAGTCTCTGGGCAGCATCTTTCCCGGAAGCCTGTGCTGCTCTCGCTGGCCAAGCTCCTGCCTCAGGCCCTACCCTGTTTCCTTACCTGGGTGAGATAGGGAGTGGGTTTAGGAGTCCTGGACTTTCACTCAGCAATGAGAGAAGACTGAGACAGGAACTCAAGTCTAGAACCAATTATCAGAGTTGGTTCCCTTTCTGGGAAAGACACTACTGTGGCACAAGCTCACTTATTTAAAGTCATTTGTGTGTCAGTAGAAGGGGAAATGTCACTGGTTATAATTCTCTGTGATTGTTTTGGTGGAACAGGAGTGGTCTAGAGGAGTGAGGGTGAACCTTTTAAAGGCCAGTGCCCAAACTGCAACCCCAAAGCCACTTATCACAAAAGGACAACACTGCAAGTAAACCTGAATACTGAAGTTTTAGTTTAGAAAAATCGACATATACATTAACGCCTTTTGTCCTAAAGAAAAACAAATAACATTCCTGCCACAGGTTTGCCATGGTCTAGAGGTCTTTGTTATAGTGGTGTGGCAAGTCGGCCATCACTAGGGTTCAGGGAAGAAGGTATTATTTGCCATCATGAATGTATTCTGCTCTAATGATTCATAAAAAGGGAAGAAAATAAAGAGCTCTAATGGGTGGACAGTAATGAAGACTTTATTGAGAATGAGGGAAAGAATTTTTATGAGCAAATCAGTAAAGGACAGGATTAATGAGGGGCCTCGGTTATGTGTCATGAGTAGAAGCTGCCTACTTTCCAAGGTTCTCTGTACCTTCCAAAGACCTTGGCTCTGCCATCTACTCTCTGAGAATCCTACCTTGGAGGCCTTACTGGGTTAGCCTTCTAGGCATGTGGAATTCTGAATTCTTCTTTGGTGGTGAAACATGGATGCAAGAATTGGCTTCCTGGAATCTCTCTGTCGTGCTTGTTATCAGCAGGGCTGGATAAGGGCCCTTCCAGTGAAGATCAACATTTTCTCTTGCGTCTCTTCCAATAGGTGAAGTTCCTGAGAAAGCAAGAAGAGCTGGTTTAGGAAGATATCATGGAAAGAAGCCTTGGCCTGCTGGCGACAGGACGGGGCATAGGTCGTGAGTCTTCTGTGGTGTTTGTACCCTCTGTGTGCAGCAGAATATAAAAGGGGATGTCTCCACATAGCAGCTGATGCCCACTGAGCTTGAGAAATTTTACTTCTCTTCTAAGACACTTCTCCAATGCACAATTCTGTTCAAGTCAAACCTTCCTAAAAGTGGCTGCTCAAACTCCAAATAACCCTTGATAAACTTAGGCCGTGCAGAGAGTTGGACTTAAGTACTAGGGTCACAGTGAATCCACTAGGAAGCAGGGGTCCTGCAGCAGGAGTTGAGGACCCAGACAGAGAGGCTCTGTGGGAGTGGGTGGCATTCAGTCAGAGGCAAGATGCTGTACCTCAGTGTTGGGGATCTCAACTGGTCTGGCACCCGAGTTTGTCCACATAGGCCCCGGCTCAGGAGAAATGCCCTTGGGTCTATGCAGCCGGCTCTGCCAGAAGCTCACGGGACCCCACCTGTGCTCTGCCTTGGGACAGAGCAATGTGGTGAGGGTGGGAAGGGACCCAAAGGCGTCAGTGGGCACTGCCCTCCTGTGCTGTGCTCCAGCTGGGCCCCAGCTTCATCACATCCCGTTTTGCCATCCTTGGTGCAGTCAGCCATTCTTTGCAGCCCTGGAAAGGGACAGGCTTCCAGGCAACACTGGCCGGAGGATGGCCACTGGCTTGGGGCATGTGGGTGGGCTGGCCAAGACAGGGCCTTCTGGGATGGGCTGGGGAACACATCTGTGGCTGGTGCTGGTTGGGAAGAGGAGAAGAACAAATACAGAGGCTGCCAACCATTGGCTATATCCTGACATTCTGGGGTGGTTGCTTCAAGTTGAAAATCAGTGTTTGCTTATCCAGGGTGATGTAGCCGCAGTCCATTGGCATATCCGTCCCCAGAAGCTCCGTGCGACTGACCCCTCTCTTTTCAGTATGCACCGTGATCTCTACCCTCCCACCACCTTCCTCCGTTTGCTGTTGCAAGCCCCTGGAGACCAGGGAGGATTCAGTTCTGGGTGCCAGGAAAAGCCAAATGGTACCTTTTCTGACCTCACAGTCTTCAAACTATTCTCTTACCTTCCTGGAAGGAAGAGCACCTCCCTCCTTTCTTCCTACATAGAAAAGTACGTTATACTCCACGTATCCCATCTTTGCGTTGCTGTTCTAGCAGGACAAGTTTTTTGATACATCTGTCCCCTCGAGCCATAGCCTTGTAGCTGCGCTCCGGCTAGTGGTAGAGGTGAGGACCGTATTATGAGTGGAGAAATATCCTCGTGAGTTGGCCGATGATGGCACCCAACACTGAGATTTCCTCCTCCCCCCACCCTTTTATCTCCCCTGCAAAAAAAAAAAAAAAAAAAAAAAAAAAAAAAAATCCTTAAAAAGCACAAAATTCAAAACATTTAATTACAAAAATCAGTGTGAATATTGACTGGGCATGAAAGACACTAATTATGTATTTCAGTGGATGAGTGCCTTCTCTCATTTTTTATTCAATAAATATTTATTGAGCATTTCTTTTATGTTTTGCCTCTGTCCAAATCACATAGAAATACCAGTGAACAATGCAGAGACCATGGGCTTATTTCTAAGGGAGGAAGATCAATAATACACAGTAAACCAAGAAAAAAGCCTGCAGTGTGCAGAGGGGGACAGGCCTTGCACAAAGGGCAGAGTGCTGCAGGGAGCTGCGCAGTGCACTGGGGGCTGGGTATAGACTGGGGGCGGCACGGAGTAGAGAGCTCCATGGTGTGCTGAGGGGAAGGGACCACAGACAGAGGACTGCACAGCATGCAGAGGGGACGGACGGGCTACAGCCTGAGGTCAGTGCATGGTGTGGAGAGCTCCACAGTGTGTGAGGGGACAGGCCACGGACAGAGGACTGCACAGCATGCAGAGGGGACAGACGGGCTACAGCCTGAGGTCAGTGCATGGTGTGGAGAGCTCCACAGTGTGTGAGGGGACAGGCCACGGACAGAGGACTGCACAGCATGCAGAGGGGACAGACGGGCTACAGCCTGAGGTCAGTGCATGGTGTGGAGAGCTCCACAGTGTGTGAGGGGACAGGCCACGGACAGAGGACTGCACAGCATGCAGAGCTCCATGGCGCACAGAGGGGATGGGCCACAGACAGAGGGCAGCGTGGTGTAGTGTTCTGGTCCTTTGTGGACAGAGGCTTGGTGCCTCTGTGTCCTTAACTTTGGTGTTATCCCATTCTACCATGCCCATAGCAGCCTTATTGCCAAGCCTCAGTTTAATTCCTCAGGACACTGAAATCTTTCCTGGGCATTCAGAGATGGTGGGAAAGCAATGCGCTCACCCTCAGGGCCTAGTAAGTTTCTGGGGATTCTTAATCCTCAGCACAGCGGCACAGAGCCAGCTGCCACACTCTGCAGTGGTCTGGACTCAGATCAGAGGGGCTCCAGGTTCACCTTGTGAGGCTCATGAGCCACATTTGAGTTTTACCTCAGCACTTAGTGTACAGTAAGAAGCACCCCAAGAGAAGAAGCTGGGTCGAAGCTGCAGAGGTCAGGCACCCTGGTTCTCCCACAAAACCAGTCATCAGAATCTCAGCAGCATCAGGATATCTGATGGGACAATCTCATCAGTGACCACAAGTTTCTGCTATTATTTCTTCATTGTTTTCTTTCTTTTTTTTTCTTTTTCAATAAACATTACTTTTTTTTTCTTTTCCCCTTTCTTTTTTCTTTAACAGTTGACACATTGCATATTGTTCACAATAGTTCTACAGAGCACAGTGTGTGGCCATGACCCACCTTCCTATTGATGTTGCTAAGAAAAAAAAAAAAAATTCTTCTCGTTGGACTAAGAGGAAGCAGATGCATACACAGTCCAATGTTCTACAGTTGCAATGAGCCAATCTAGCTCTGTGTTTCATGCATTGTAATTAAGCTTTTTTTTTTTTTTTTTTTTT
>PVJA010020062.1:0-28702 GCA_004027025.1 Myocastor coypus | reverse complement strand
GTACACAGCTAATTTGAAGATGTCATTATGTAATACACTAACCATTTTCTTTTTTAAAATTTTCCTTAAACCTCATTTATTTATTTGTGTTATGACCAGCTCAGCCCACCCTGGGGTGGGGTGGGGTGGTGCAGCATGTAGTACCAGGGATCAAGCAGCAGTCCCAGCGCTTACTGGAACTTTCCTAGGCACTTTAGACCACTGAGCCATCTTGCTGGTCCATTTTTTCTTTGTTTTTAATGAGCAGAACTTATTCATGGAAAGGAAGAGGGTCCTGTCTGAGAGAGACAGGAGGGGGGATCCTGAGTGGGTGTGCCCCTGGGAAGCTGTGTCTTCCAGGGCCTTTTATACAGGAAAACCATGTGGTAAGGTGGGTCTAGGGTTGTAGAGAGAGCTGGGCGTGGTAGCTCATGCCTGTAATCCCAGCACTTGGGAGGCTGAGGCAGGAGGATCGATGTGAGTTTAAGGCCAGCCTTGGCTACAAAAGTGAGCTCAAGGCCAGCCTGAACTGCATAGTAAGAACCTGTCTCAAAAAAAAAAAAAAAAAAAAAAAAAAAAAAAAAAAAAAAAAAAAAAAAAAAAAAAAAGGTTGTGGAGAAGACACGGGAACTCTCTTAGGTGGGTGTGAAGTGGGATAAAACTGTGGTCAACCAATGAGATAACAAGCACCATTGTTCAGGTAAAATTGATTAAAACCAGGATCCAATGGGAAAGCAAGCCACATAGCAAGCAGGTAAGAATATAGAGCAAGTTCTCTTCCTGTTGAGCTTGGGCTGGTGACTCTGTCCAGGCTCTTTCAAGGTGATTAATCCTTATTTAGCATATCAATCCCTGATGCCCACCCTTAAGGAAGTATATAGTTGTTTTGGTTTACTCTTGTCTTGAGATCTGAACCATGGCGGAGGAGTGTCTGTCAGTAGTTGGAAAGTCACCTTGTGTTCCATGTCGTCCTTGAGGGTCTGGCCCTATCTGACTGCCTATAACATTTCTATCTAATTCAGCTGCCTACAACATTCCCCCCTCTGAAGAAGTAACCTGAGCTGCCATGAGGGAACCATGGGCAGTGACTGCTCTGGCTTCTTCACGCTGAAAGGCGCCCTAGTTGTGAGCTGGCAGTCAGAGATGCTCTCCAGAGTACACCAACCATTTTAAATTGTTCTTACTTTGTTTAGTGAAATTTTGTGCTGTTTCTAATGTTTTTCTTTATTTTTTAACTATTCTGCATTCTTTACCTCATAAAAAGGATAAAATATGAAATAATAGTAGGTAACAAAAATAAAGCATTGAAATGATTATTTTTTTATGATCTATTTCCTATCTTTGGGATTGTAAACATTTTAAGATTTGAATTAGTACATGTTTATGCTGCTTTATTTCCTAGGAAATTGTTACATGTTCCTCACACACCTGAGTTTCCTCTGGATTTTTGAAGACTGTACCACCCATGATGGAGAGAGAGCAGCGTAAGCTGCAGGCTGTCGGGACAGAGCACACCTTGCAGATGTCTGCTCTGTGCTTCCAGGGCAGCCCCAACTTTGCATTGCTGAACTCTCCTACTTAAGGACTGGCTTTGCTTTGGAAATAGAGACCCATGACTCTTGGCCTCTATGAGCTCAGTGATGCATCTGTCAGCATATGGAAGATGAGTTTTAAAACATGCCCGCTGAGAAGTCAGAATGTTGCTATTTCTGCTTGATTTCTGCCTAGAAGCCCTCTCATTAGTTTTTGTTTTCTGATAGAATTTTAATATGCTCTTTCTCTTTTCTCTTAGAACTGCTAAGAACAGGCTTAGAACTGAGCCCGTTCACAACTGGGCTCAAACACCTCCGATGATCCATGTTACCTTGGGCAAGTGACTTAACCTTTCTGTTAATCTGGGTTTAAAAGTCTGTAAAATGGAGTTGGAAACCAGCAGCGGAACGCTTGCTTCACAAGCCAGAAGCCCTGGGTCTGGTTTTCAGCACCAAAAACCAAACATAAACCTCAACTTAAAAAAAAAAAAAATGACAAGAGTCTATAAAATGAGCATTAGAGCTGACAACTTATGCCGGGCGTGGTGGCTCACGCCTGGAATCCCAGCACTCGGGAGGCTGAGGCAGGAGGATTGGTGCGAGTTCGAGACCAGCCTGGGCTACAAAAAGTGAGCTCAAGGCCAGCCTGAACTGCATAGTGAGACCCTGTCTCAAAAAGACAAAAAAATAAATAAATAAAAATAAATAAATAAATAAATAAATAAAGTTTATTCTTCAAAGATCTCTGCTATAATGTTTAACTGTGTTTCCAAATTGCACATAGCAGGTTACAGGAGACATAAGTTCTCGTCTGTGATCCCAGGCATCACCTGCGGAAGGAAGGAAAGGGTTTCATCACGTAGGATCTGGTCTTAAGACTCTCAATAGCTGCCCTTAGATATGATAAATTTAACCTTTTGCACAATGTTGGTTTCTGTACCAGCAATCCGACTACCCCTGGATTCAACAGCCCTTCTGTAGAGACCCACAAGGTACATAGTTTAGGCCTTGGGGGCCACACAGTCTAAGCTCTGTTGCAACTGCTCGGCTCTGCCACAGTGGGACAGAGGAGCTGCAGCTGAGATGGAATGAACGGGCCCCCTGGGCTTTAATAAAACTTCATTAATGCACCCAGAAATTTGAATTTGTATAGTTTGTTGGGTGTTACCATCAAAATTCTTTAGATTTTTCCATCCTGTAAAACTGTTTTCAACTCACACACTGTGAAGAAGCAGGCAGGGCGTGGTTGCTCCTCGGGCTGTGCTCTGGCAACCCCTGATCTGCCTCTCAGACAGAGTCCTGAGAAAGGTCAGTTGCACAGCTGCTGCCCTAGGGCCCTTCCAGAACATTTGCTGAGTACGGCCTCCTATTTCACCTGGTTTCGAGTCCTTAAAAAGTAAAGGTAGTGTCATTTTATTTTTCAGGTCACAGAATAAATACTTGCTCTTGTGAAAGACATAGTTAAAGCATGGTAAAAAGAAAAGAAAAGCCGGGTGTGGTGGCGCACGCCTGTAATCCCAGCACTCGGGAGGCTGAGGCAGGAGGATCGGTGCGAGTTCGAGACCAGCCTGGGCCACAAAAGTGAGTTCAAGGCCAGCCAGAACTGCATACTGAGACCCTGTCTTAAAAAGACAAAAAAAAAAAAAAAAAAAAGAAAAGAAAAAAAAGAACGTTTATTTTCCTTTCCCTCTGAATGAACAGAAGATAATTACTGTATTTTGTTGTTGTTGCTGGATAGGCTTTATGTATTTATAAAGCAATTCAAGATCATTCACTCTCGCCATTATTTAAAAAGCATTAAAGCACTACAATCAGATGAACAATTACTGTATTATTTAGTGTTCTTTCAGATTTTTTTTACTAGTTATAGAAAGCCCTAGGGAGCCGGGCGTGGTGGCGCACGCCTGTAATCCCAGCACTCTGGAGGCTGAGGCACGAGGATCAGTGCGAGTTCAAGACAAACCTGTGCTACAAAAGTGAGCTCAAGGCAGCCTGAACTGCATAGTGAGGCCCTGTCTCAAAAAGAAAAAAAAAAAAAAAAAAAGCCCTAGGACCAGGGATATAGCTCTGTGGCACAAGTGCTTGCCTGTCAAGTGCAAGGTCATGAGTTTGAAAACTGGTCCTGCAAAGAAAAAAGAAACCCCTTACTGGACCATGTGATGGTACAGTCAAGGATATATTTGTAATTCCATGAAAAGTTATTGGAATTCTAAAGAGTTAATTCCCATCTACCACTCTAGAGAGTTAACTCCCATCTACCACTCTGAGGGCAACCCATGGTGAGCATAAGGACACTAAGGCATGTTGTAGTCCTGGGGAGCCAAGGGGGTCCCAAGTCCAGCTAGCATGATAATTAAGTGGAACAAAAGTACAACCCAGGGTTGAGTCCAGCTTTTATTAACTTGTGAAAGCTGGGCGTGGTGGCTCATGCCTGTAATCACAGCACTTGGGAGCCTGAGGCAGGAGGATTGGTGCAAGTTTGAGACCAGCCTGGGCTACAAAAGTGAGCTCAAGGCCAGCCTCAACTGCACAGTGAGACACTGTCTCAAAAAGACGGGAAAAAAAAAAATTGTGAGAAAGGAAGTGGCTGGGGAGGAGGGACTGTGTGAGTGGCAGGAAGTGTGTGAGTGCCCTGAGCTGGGTGAGGTAGGGGGCCTGTGCCCACCTCTCCACGTGCAGAGGGAAGGGCAAGCAGAAAGAGCAGCCTGTGTGTCAGTGAGGCAGTGTCTCACACTTTCAGGCTGGTGCTTCTGTACTGATGCACAATTTTTATGTCCCAAGAAATCTGAGCTTCACATCCCCAGGCTGGATCCCCATGCACAGTGTGGCTTCTCTTGGGTGGGCTCACACATACCACTCAGGAGCTGCAGGCGGGCTTCACTGCCCTGGGTCATTGCTTCAGAGCTACGCAGGGGCACTTGGGTGAGACCCATTTTCACTGCTTAAAGCCAGCTAAGGGGATAAGGGCAAAACTTACCCAGCGGTGCACATAGCAGTACACTGAGCTGGGGCCAGGTTTGACCAAAATGGAGATAACTACTTTTCTTACAAGGAGTTTTCCAGGTAGTCCTGCACACTAAGAACATAGTAATATCCGCCACCTGTTTTATTTTATTTTATTTATTTTGTCTTTTTGAGACAGGGTCTTGCTTTGCAGTCCAGGCTGGCCTTGAGATCAATTTTGTAGCCCAGGCTGGTCTCGAACTCATACTGATCCTCCTGCCTCAGCCTCCCAAGTGCTGGGATTACAGGCATGCGCCACCACACCACATATTGTTCATTTTTTTATTTTTATTTTTATTATTATTTTTGAGACAGGGTCTCGCTATGCAGTTCAGGCTGGCCTTGAGCTCACTTTTGTAGCCCAGGCTGGTATCGAACTCAAATCAATCCTCCTGCCTCAGCCTCCCAAGTGCTGGGATTACAGGCGTGCACCACCATGCCCGGCACCGCATATTGTTGATAAGCATTCCACATTGCTTGAATCCACAGTACCATCCATCAACATAAAGCCTTGAAGGGATGGGGACTGAATCCAGCAGCATGTCGTTCACGTGCTACTTAGTTCAGGTAGTCAGCTTGGTGACCAAGTGCTGCGGAGAGGTCTTCACTTTGGAGAGTTCCAAGTGTTTTTAAAAGCTATCCTACTCCCTACAGGGTCTCACTATATAGATTGGACTTGTAGTGATCCTCCTGTTTTCAGCCTCCCAAGAGCTGGGATTATAGACATATGCCACCACGCCCAGTCTTTTTTTTTTTTTTTTGTCTTTTTGAGACAGGGTCTTGTGCAGTTGAGGCTGGCCTTGAGCTCACTTTTGTAGCCCAGGCTGGTCTTGAACTCGCACCAATCCTCCTGCCTCAGCCTCCCGAGTGCTGGGATTACAGGCGTGAGCCACCACACCTGACTACCACGCCCAGTCTTAATCGCCTATCTCACTCAGTGCACTCTGGGAGCGGGCCGACAGGGCATGCCAGGGATTGTACCCTGGTTGATGTGCTCTGCTAAAGCAGGCATTTTAGTCCACTGAACTATCTGGCCGGGCTTTTTCAGTGTTCTTGAAGAAGGCAATGCATTGCTGCATTTTGTAGGTGGAGAAACTTCGTGATCTCATAGTTCTTTGGAGAAACATTCAGCTTCACACAAGTCTATGCCTTCTTAGCTGCCTGTATAGAAATTGGTGACACACACAGTTTTGGCATTCTTATCCTGTACTATAACTTAAATTCTCTAGCAGTCTCAACAGACACATTATTAACATGAGCACAGCATATAGTAATTACACTGGGGCCTGGGGGACCTCACTTTTTCAAGTTGACAGCTGATTTTCCTAAACTTCTGAGGAAAGGCAGGTGTGTTCTACCTGCTTAGAATGTTCCATTCTTGGTGGTGAAGTCCAGGTGGACTCCTACCCTGCCCAATGAGCAATTATTCATATCATGTTTGTTGACCCTGGCCAGGGAGCACACACCTGAATTCCATGTAGTTGGGGAGGCTGAGACAACTGGATCACAGGCCCAAGGCCAGGCGTGGCAACCTAGGGAGATCCTTGATCTGGGTAAAAAGTAAAAAGGAAAGGCTGTGTACGTAGCTTAGTGGTAGAGCTGCTCACCTCACACCTGTGCGTTCATTCCCAGGTACTGGGGGAAAGGAGCTGTTGAGGGTCAGAACTGTGCAGAAGTAGCTGTGACGCAGAGGAAAGAATTCCCAGCCTGAGAGTTGCTTTGGATGAGGTCATGTTCATTAAAACTGAAGAAGGAATTTTAGGAACAAGGGAGGTTAAGAGAAGATTTTTTTTTTTTTTTTTTTTTTTGTCTTCTTGAGACAAGATCTTGCTATGCACTTCCAGATAGCCTTGAGCTCACTTTTGTAGCCCTGGCTGGTCTCAAACTCACATCGATCCTCCTGCCTCAGCCTCCCAAGTGCTGGGATTACAGGCATGCACCACCATGCCCAGCTAAGAGCAAAATATTTAAGGGGGAAAGAAAGTTTCTATCTGAACGAGGAATAGAAGGGGAGCTGAGGGTGTTGCTCAGGAATTTGTCTTTTTCTAGAGCAAAGTCATGAGGTGAAGCGAGGCTAAGGAGGAAAACATGGGAACTCACTCATGGGCAGAACGTGGGACAGAAGGATGTTCAGCCATAAGAGTACAAGCACAATTGCTCAGGTGAAACTAATTGAGTCCAGGACCACATGGGGAAGGTAGTCCTGCAGCAAGGGGGCCTGAGTACACAGCAGAGGTTATCCGGTGCGGGGTGGAGTCAGTGACTCTTCCTGGCTCCCTCAAGGTGACGATCAGTCCCAGGTGCTTATCTTTAGGGAGGAATGCACTCCTTTGATCTTTGGTCTTGAGGGCTGGCCCACAGCAGGTGTGTCTTTCTCGCCCAAAGTCTTAAGGCCTTGCCTTCCCTACTGGCCCCTTCTGAGGACCCAGCCCTGTTTGGCTGTCTGTAACGTTTCTATCTAACGTAGCTGCCTACAACATTGGAGTAGTTTTCACTGTTGCCTCAGTCCTACAAACTTCCCTACTCCTCTTTTTGGCATTTGGTATACTCATCTGTAGACTGAGGGGTCAGCCTGGGTGGTCAGATTCAGTCCTTGCACCAGCCTTGTCAAAACTGGCCTGAGCATTCAGGCCTGGGGTCACACCTCAGGTGAAAATCCTCCCTGCATCCTTTGAAATAGCCCCGTAGGGCTGCGGAGATGGCTCAGTGGTCTGAGCACCTGCCTGGCAAGCATAAAGACCTGAGTTTGATCTCCAGTACCACATACCATGTAGGCCCTGAGCCCTGGATGTGCCATGCCTGCCACCAAAACTGGGCATGGTGCGGCATGCCTGTAATCCAGCACTGGGGAGGCAGAGACAAGAGGATCACTATGAGTCCAAGCCGTGTAGCAAGACCCTGTACCAAATACATAAATAAATAAATGATTTAAAAAAATAAAATAAGGGGCTGGGGAGATAGCTCCACGGCACAACTGCCTGCCTGGAAGGTGTAAGGTCACGAGTTTGCATCCCCATCCAGAAAAAAAAAAAAAAAAAAAAAATTAAAATAGATCAGTGGAGAAGAAATCCTGTTCGTTTTAAGCCTAAGATTTCCCTGAAATCATTTTCAATTAGTACGTAGATTAAAATCTTGCAAGGAGATCAACGGAACCCAGATGAGACTTTGTCAAGCCTCCCACCCAGTATTTGTGAGGGTGTGGCAGAGAGATAAGGACAAAATTCTGGGTGAAGTTGGTGTCTGTACCTAAAGAGCTTTGGAGTAAGCATCAGTCACAGCGGGAGAGGCGAAGGGAAGGCTGCCAGGCAGAAGCGGAGGAGGCGTCTCCTCACCACCGGTACGTCCAGTCCTCTGCGGGCTTGCACCAGGCAGTAGCTGCGCTAGGGGTTAGATGGGGTCGGCCAGCTCAGTGACGTTTGATCGGTAGGAAGTAGAAGCGCCCATGCATGGTTCCTCCGGCCCGTCATGTGATAGATGCTCTTTTAAATAGAATGACAGACTCAGGGAGCTGAATTATTGAGGAATTGTGTCGCACACATGCAGCATCAGAAGTGGGAAGATAAAACCCCAGGGAACACTTGAGTGGGGCCTCTGACAGAAGCCATGCTTCTGTACTCAGTATCTGTAGGCACGAGGCAGCATGGGAACCTTCGAGTCCTGGGCCCGGCTCTCTTCGGGTTTCGTTCATTGGCTTTTGTGATGTGTGAACACCTTTGTAGAAACCTGACTCACGGAATCCGATACAACGCATCCTCTAAAAGCCTCCCCGCACCTTGGTGCTCACTCTGAGAGGGCTGTGTAGAAACCACCGAGCCTGCAGAGCCCTATGAGAGCTATTGTCCGCGTGGGAAGTGGAAGGAAGGGGGTGTCCAGCCTGGGAAGGAGGCGGGGGGCCTTTGGGGCCTGGTGACAGGGAAGCCACTGAACACCATTAGGATGTGGAACAGAGTTAGGGAAACCCCTGAGTACAGAGCACTGTTACCCTTCCAGAAGGTTCTCCGGCTCTTCCCTCATGACAGCAGCAGCTAGCTCAGGGCTGGGGACATGGTCCTCCTGCACTCCTGTCTCTCAGAGGATCCCCTGAGCGCAGTGGCAACTGGGAATTGCTTGACAGTTGAGTGTCCCAGGGGCACCTGGTCTTCCATAGTTCTCTTCAAATCACCCAAAATGTGATGTTTACTCTCTGTGTGTCTTTTTTTCTTTTCTTTTTTGGGGTATTTTAGTACAGGGTCTACAGGGTCTTATCTTACTCATAGTGATTCTCCTGCTTTCAGCTTCCCAAGAGCTGGGATTACAGGCACCCCCCACCATGCCCAGTCTCAATTGCCATCTCAGGGTGACCCAGGGGTGGGGCCAGCACTGCATGGGGGGAATCGAACCCCTGCTGCCGCATCTGCCTAAGCAGGCACCTTGGTCTGCTGAGCTGTTTGGCCTACCCTGAACTCAAAACCTTTGAACTGACCTACATTCCTGGTCATTTTTTATTTAGAGACTCAGCTTCTCTGAGTCTCTAAATTGTGAGAGTTGAGCTTGAACTTGTGATCTTCCTGTCTCAGCTTCCCAGTAGCGCATACAGCTACTTGTGGTTAACTTTGTGCTTTGCTGAGGTGGTGCTTAGACAGAGTTCACTCAAGCTAATCCGAGTAGTGGAGCGATGACCTGGGAGCTGGGCCAAAGCGAACCTGGCCACGAGGCCCTGGTCACATTTTGCTCCTGCTCTGCAAAATTCCCCTTTCTGTACTTTTTCTTCCTCTTCCTGGCAATTTTCAGATAGTAGAAGCCCATGTTATTTTTTGCCACTAAAAAGGAAGATGATCCTACTCTCCAATGTCCCTCTGCATTTCTTGTCTTCCCCACAAATTTCACTGAACCGTAATCCCTGTTCCGCTTTCCTGTCTAGATTTCTTCTTCCTTGGAAGCTTAGGAAGCAGGCAGCTGTCTCCAGGTCCCTCAGCCCTACGGGCCCTCGCCAGCCTTTCCATTGCCTCTGTGTTTGTGACCGGCCCCCTCCCGGTTCCTTGCAGTACTTGCTTCCAGTGGCTTCTGGCATCTGGCCTTCCCTTCACTCCCCTGTGACATGTGGGTGCCTCTGCCATGTCACCTTTCCAAGGCGCAAAGCCCTCGTCCACCCTCAGCCACAGGCCTTACTTTGAGTACCTAATCCAGGCTGAGGGCTCTGAAGGACCTTCCAGGAGCCAGCGCCTGCTGCTGAGACTTATTTTTCAGGCGTGGTAAATGGAAACAAAGCTTTTGTAGAGTTTTTTTTTTTAATCAGGTTTGGAACTCAGAACCTTGCACTCGCCAGGCAGGCACTTGTGCCGTGGAGCTATCTCCCCAGCCTCTGTTCCTTACTTCTTTTTTTTTTTGTCTTTTTGAGACAGGGTCTCACTATGCAGTTCAGGCTGGCCTTGAACTCACTTTTGTAGCCCAGGCTGGTCTCAAACTCATATTGATTCTCCTGCCTCAGCCTTCCAAGTGCTGGGATTACAGGCATGCGCCACCATGCCCAGCTGTTTCTTATTTCTTATGTTAGCACTCATCACCTATATTGTATTTATGTACTTAGGACAAGGTCTGTGGGATCTACAAGGTCACATGACAGATTGAGATTGGACTTGTGATTTCTCCTGTTTCCAACTTCCCAAAGGGCCCTCGAGATAGCTCAGTGGTCTAAAGTGCCTGGTTAGGCCACTGCAGAGACCACAGTTCGGTCCTGGACACCACATGCTGCACCAACTCCACCTCCAGGGCAGGCTGAGCCAGCCATGATATAAATAATAATTAAAAAAAAAAAAAAAAAAAAAAAAAAAACCTCCCTTGGGCCTGGGGAGATAGCTCCATGGCACAAGTGCTTGCATGGCAAGTGCAGGTCATGAATTCAAACCCCGGTCCCGCAAAAAAAAAAAAGAAAGCAAAACAACCTCCCAGGGCTGGAGAGATAGCTCTGTGGCACAAGTGCCTGCCTGGGAAGTGCAAGGTAATGCATGAGTTGGAACCCTGGTCCCACAGAAAATAAAAAAAAAAAATTAAAAAAGTAAAACAGCCTCCCAAAATGCTGGGATTATTGGCACACACCACCACAGCCAGTCTCAAACACCATGTCAGCATACCCTGGGGCCAGAGCCAGCAGGACAGTCCAGGGAATTGAATCCTGGCCACTGAACCCTGCAATAGTCTGATAAACTATATTTTTTATTTTGTTTTGAAATTGCTATTTTTTTCCTTATATATAAGCTAGTCTTTATTTATTTATTTGTTTATTTTGGCTTCATTGATCTATCCAAAATGAATCATGTATAGTATAATTTAGTCAATGAATATTTATGAGATAAGCACATTTTTACTCTCTTGTTATCTTTTTTTTTTTTTTTTTGGTCTTTTTGAGACAGGGTCTTGCTATGCAGTTGAGGCTGACCTTGAGCTCACTTTTGTAGCCCAGGCTGGTCTCGAACTCACACCAATCCACCTGCCTCAGCCTCCCGAGTACTGGGATTATAGGCGTGCGCCACCACACCCGGCTTAAATCCATGAAATTAAAAAAGTAATAATTAAAGGAGAAAAAACTGGAGGTATCCAATTTCCTCATTTTAAGTTATATTATAAATCTATAGTAATAATCTATAGTAATGTAAACAGGGTAGTACTGGAAAAAGAACAGATGCCAATTAATGAATAGAACAGAGAAAAATTCATCCTCTAGGTCGTGCCAGTTACTCTTTATTGCAACTTGACAGGATTAAGAGGCTCTGGGTCCTTAGTATCTTTTTAAAATTTCATGGGCTGGCCAGGTAGCTCAGCGGATTAAAGTGCCTGCTTAGCAGAGTACAGATGACTGGGGTTCGATCCCTGGCATGCATGCCGGCCCCATTCCCGGGGCATGCTGAGATGGCAGTTGAGATTGGGTATGGGGGCATGTGCCCATAATCCCAGCTCTTGGGAGCCTGAAAAACAGGAGGATCACTATGAGTCCAATCTGTGTAATGAAACCCTGTATTAAATACATAAAAAAAAGACACTGGGAATAAGTTTCATATATATTTATTTGGGATGGAATTGAAGCTGGTTCCTTGGGCTTGTCAGGCAGGTACTTAGACTGCTGAGCTAGTTCCATGCACTCAAATTATCTATCTATCTATCTATCTATCTATCTATCTATCTATCTGTGTATCAATCTATCTATCTAGTGGTGTGAGGGGTTGAATAGATGGCCTCATGAGTAATAGGAAACACACTGTCACTAAGCTACATACCTGCTTTTTCAATTTATTGTTTATGTTTATTTTTATTTATTTATTTGTATTTTAGGGAAGGGTCTACAAGGGTGTTCATTTTTTATTTTATTATTTTTTTGTGGGACTGGGGTTCGAACCTTGCACTTGGCAGGCTGGCTCTTGAGCCAGAGAGCTGTCTACCCGGCCCCAAGACAGGATTTTTATTTACCAGGCTGAAACCTGCATTTGCACATGGTGCTCCTGCCTCAGCCTTCACAGTAGCTGGGATTCCAGTGCCAAAAACCCTGGCTAATTTTTTTTTTTTTTTTTTAAAGATTTATTTATTTATTTATTTCTTGTTTCAGAACCTTTGTTTGTTTATTCACTCATTTTTATGGTCGGCTCAGCCTGCCCTGAGGGCAGGGCTGGCGCAGCATGTGGTGCCCGGGATCGAACCGTGGTCCCTGAAGCCACCCAAGCTTTCCCAAGCAGGCGCTTTAGACCACTGAGCCATTCTGCCGGGCCCCAACCCTGGCTAATTTTGTTTTGTTTTTCCTCTATGATAAATATTACCTTGTAAGCTGGGCTTGGTGGTGCACGCCTGTAATCCCAGCACTTGGGAGGCTGAAGCAGCAGGATCAGTGCGAGTCAGAGACCAGCTTGGGCTACAGAAGTGAGCTCAAGGTCAGCCTCAACTGCATAGTGAGACCCTTTCTCAAAAAGACAAAAAGAAAATTACCTTGTATTTTTATGTATTGATTGACTGATTGATTGGTTGACTGACTGTTAAAGGGTCTCGCTGTGCAACTCAGACTTGACTGGGGATTGAACCTGGGTCCTTGTGCTTGCCAGTCAGGCACTTAGGCCACTAAACTGATTCCTCAAATAATGTCCACCTGTGACCTGGCTGTTCCGGCCCACCATCACCCTCCCTAGCGCTGTCTTGGTCCTCGAGACAGCCCCGCCGTGGGAGCTTCTGCATGAGCTTCCAATAAACCTGCTGTGCTCATGTCAGCATGTTGGGTCCTGTTCAGCATGGGTTCAGCTGCCGCCATTTTTGACCTTTCAGTGGACAGGAAAGAACAGTGAATGAATTCATGTTGGGGCACTCCAGGTCACCCCTGCATTACAGAAATACACCCACGCAGTCATCTGACCCTGAGGACCCCAGAGCTATTCCTACAGAGTAGGGATCTGAGGTACTTGGACAGCCCAAATGAGAATAGAGAGGAAGTTCACTGTGCGGCCCCACCTGGGAGTCTGTGAGACACGGGAGGGAGGCTGAGGGACAGTGCCAGTGTCAGAGTCTGTAGTTCTGTGGGGCTAGACAGCCCCTGACCTCGCAGGGCTGTGTTCCGCATCCTCGCCTTGCCCCTGGGTCACATTCCTGCCACTAGACTGCCTCTCACCCCTCTGCGCATACTTCTTAATCATTAACTTCCTTCATCACCTTTTAAGGGACTTCCCACCCTAGTCAAAATGAATCAGCTCTTCCCAAGTTTTGAGGTTCCATGGGCTTATCTGTAAAATGAGTACTTAGGTTGGTTTAAAGGAGTCCTAAATATTTCTGTTCTGAGTCAGGACCTTGCTTCATACTTCAGGCTGGACTTGACCCCATTATGTATCACAGGCTGGCCTTGAACTTGTGATGATTCTATCAGCCTCGGAGTGCTGGGATCACTGGCATGCCCCATCACTTTGAAAAGCTCATTATCTAAAGTTGAATAACATGGTGGTCTTTTGTAGCAGCTTAACTTAACTAAAATCCAGTTAAATGCAACATATTTAAAATATCAGGACTGACCAAATAGCTCAGGGGACTAGAGCGCCTGTTTAGGCAGGCATAGGGACCAGGTTTGATCTCTAACGTGCTGTGCGGGCCTTGCCCCCTGGGGCACGATAGACTTGGCGATTGAGACTGGGCATGGCAGAGCACACCTATAATCCCAGCCCCTGGGAGGCTGAAAACAGGGGGAATCCCTGCAAGTCTGATCCGTGTAGTGAGACCCTATATAACGTGAGCTAAATACATTAAAAACAACAACAGCAGCAACAACAACAACACCTCCCTGCTGTGCTAGCCACACTTCAAGCGTCCCCGAGTTCCGGGGGCCTGTGGTTGCTGGACTCCAGATTCCAGTGGACAGGGCTAGACAGGAGGTAAGGGAGGCAGAAACCACACCCCACACACACACCTGTGATGTAGCTTGGGAAGGAGAGAAGGGAAGGGAGGGGAGGGGGCTATGGAAGACCAAGACTGCTGATGACTCCTCCATGACATCACACTGTCTGAGGCGACATTGAGGCAGAGACTGGGAGGAAGGGAAGCATGAGCCTGGGGGGTGGGGGAGTGAGGACTGAAACAGCAGGAGAAGAGCAGAGGCTCACAAAGAAAGTGGCGTGAATACAAGACAGGGTCTCTTCCTGTTGGGGGTGGGGTCAGTGACTCATTTGGGTTCTTTCAAGGTGATTGATACCTATTTAGAATACCAATCTCTGATGCCCATCCCTGGGAAACTATGTAGCTGTATTGTTTACTCTTGTCTTGAGGACTGTCCCAGAGCAAGAGTGTCTGTCTCTCCCAAAGTTGTACAGTCACCTGGTCTTCCATATCGTCTCCTTGAGGGTTTGGCCCTGTCTGTCTACTTGTAACATTTCTATCTAATTGAGCTGCCTACAATACTAATACTTGGGAGGCTGAAGCAGGAAGATAGTAAGTTGAGCCCAGCCTATGCAATTAACAAGGTCCTGTGTCAAGAAGAAAGAAGAACGAAAGAAAGAAAGAAAGAAAGAAAGAAAGAAAGAAAGAAAGAAAGCTAAGCAAGTCGTGCCAAACTAAAACATTAAGAAAATGAACACGGAGGACTAAGTAAGGCATAACTCTCTTTTCACCAGAGATTAGTGTAGGTCTCTAAAGTCCACCTATGTGGCCTTGGGACAAACCAGGAAGAAAAGTTTAAGTGGTGCCCATGATGTAGGCTACATGGTATAATTCACAAGACATGGAAAAGAGCCAGGCGGGGTGGTGCCCCGCTGGAATCCTGGCAGGGTTGGAGGCTGAGGCAAGGAGATGGCCAGTGTGAGTCCTTCGTGGGGACCCTGGTAGCTCAGCAAGACCTTGTGTCAAAATTAAAAATGAAATCTGCCCAGAGATAGAGCTCCAAGCACAGGCCCTGCTTCAGCCAAGCCCACCGCTGTTGCAGCAGCGTTCACACAGGAGGCGGGACGCGGCCCCCCACAGGCGTGCCCAACCCTGTCTCTACCTAGCCCCTCATAGCAGCAAAGCCGGAAGTGGGGCATCTGTCACTACCCGGGAGGAAATTCCTGACTCTTTACTCCAGAGGAAGAGTTAATGAAGGACTAGGCGGCTTACTCATGGCTGCGTGGCTCAGTAAGAGAGCGAGAGTCAGCTTCCCGCTGCTCCAGTGAGTGAAAAGCAGCGGCCCGCAGCACCCAGACCCCAGTGCGCCCTGAGCACAGAGCCGCTGTGCACAGGAGGTGGTGCTCCCTACGCTGGGTGCCGGGGCTCTCGGTACCACAGGGCAGCTTCCCAAGTTCTGCCCCAGCTCCTGTGCTCCTTAGGCCGGTAGCTTGCAGGAGACAGGGGCAGTGTCTAATTCTACTTTTGCAGTGAGCACATCAAGGTTCGGAGGGCTCCGTCACACTAAGGTCCCCAGCCCTGGGCATGTCAGGGCTTGGATGTGAACCCAGAGTGTCAAGGGGTCCTCCTGCCATCGCTCAGCGCAGGTAGCCTGAGCAGCTGCCTCGGTAGCGTGAGGAGCGAGACAGAGGGCTTGGTGTCCTCCTCAGTGCCTCTGAGGCTCGGCGAGCTTGGCAAGGAGCTGGCTCAGCCGAGGCTCCCCCCACAGCGCCCAGCCCTCTGCCCGGGAAGGAGGCCCTTGCGCTGGACTCTGCGGCTTCGCCACCCTCACCATCACCTCCTCTGGGCCCTCGCTGTGTGCGGCCTTCGCTCCTGTGTCAGAACCCTACTCGGAGCCCAGGCTGTGGGCGGGAAGGAGCTGGGGAAGGAGAGGCAGCCTCGCAGGACAGCTGACCCTGTCCGCCCCTAGGAGCCAACAGAGGCCTGCAGCCTTGTCCGCTTTCCTGCCTAAGAACAGGCGCCTGTGATTGACGGTGGAAGAGAGGAGGAGCTGAACCCGGAGAATCAGGACCAGCGAGGTGCGCACTCCCAGGGGTCACCATGATCCTGCAGCCTCAGGTGGTCGCCTTAGGCCTCCTTCTCCTTCAGACAGGTAAGTGGGCAGCGGACGGCCTCTGGGGCTGGTGCTGGAGGAGGAAGACAGAAGAGAGGAGGAACGCAGGCTGGGATTTGTACTGAAGCAGGGCGGGGTGGGTGCGGGCGAACGCACGGCGTGGATGTTGCGTCCAGTTCTGGGCCTCTTAGTATTTTTAATCCGTGCTGAGCTTCCAATTCAAGTAAAAATAACTGTCCCTCTGTGCCCCGCTCCCTTTCTATCTTCCTCCTGCACTGAGGAGTGATCCCAGGGCGTTCCCACTGAGCGATATTTCTCCTTATTTGTAAGTTTTACCTTAAGCCACAGTCACACTAAGATGCCCATGTTGGGCTTAAACATGGAGTCCTCTTGCCTTCTGGGGTCACGCCCCTGGGGCCTTACACCAGGTCACCACACTGCTTTTCTTTCTTTGTTTGTCTTTTTGAGACAAGGTCTTGCTATACAGTTCAGGCTGGCCTTGAGCTCACTTTTTGTAGCCCAACCTGGTCTGGAACTTGCACTGATCTTCCTGCCTCAGCTTCCCAAGTGCTGTGACACCATAGTCCGGCTACTACATTAGTTTTCAACTGTATCCTTAGGTCACCTGCCAGGCATTCTGAGGTCTGTGCTTTCCCTTCCTTTGTTTGGACTTGCTTGGTGTCTGGGCTGTGCTTGAAAGAGTCGTCCCCCACCCCCCACCCCCTTAGAACTGTTCCTTCTCTTTCTTTTTTTTTTTTTCTTTTTTATATTATGGCCAGCTCAGCCTGCACTGGGGGGTGGGGCTGGTGCAGCATGTGGTGCCAGAGAGTGAACTGTGGTCCCTGAGGTTGCCTAAGCTTGCCTAAGCAGGTGCTTTAGACCACTGAGCCATCTTGCTGGCCCTCTTTTCCTTTATCATTTTTTCTTTCTTTCTTTCTTTCTTTCTTTCTTTCTTTCTTTCTTTCTTTCTTTCTTTCTTTCTTGATTGTAAAGCCTTGGCTCCTCCTAGAAGTATTATAAATGCATTTTTAAAATTTTGCTTCCTGAAGAGTTTACTTAGATGTATGCTTTTTGCCAAGGCAATACTATATTAAGCCACACACTAGCTCTTCTTTATAGGTGGGGCAGTTACAGATGAAATGATTTCAGATATAAGAGCCCTTTTAAAATGTAATGAGGGGCCAGTCAAATACCTCAGGAGATTTTTATTTATTTATTTATTTATTTATCTTTTTGAGACAGGGTCTTGTTATGCAGTTCAGGTTGGCCTTGAGCTCACTTTTGTACCCCAGGCTGGTCTGGAACTCGCACTGATCCTCCTGCCTCAGCCTCCGGAGTGCTGGGATTACAGGCATGTGCCACCACTCCCGGCTCAGCAGATTTTTTTATTTTTTATTTTATTTTATTTTATTTTATTTTTTTTGTCTTTTTGAGACAGGGTCTCGCTATGCAGTTGAGGCTGGCCTTGAGCTCACTTTTGTAGCCCAGGCTGGTCTCGAACTCGCACCAATCCTCCCGCCTCAGCCTCCCGAGTGCTGGGATTACAGGCGTGAGCCACCACGCCCGGCTCAGATTTTTTTAAAAAAATCTGTTTTAAACTTTATTTATTGATTAATTGATTGATTTGTGGCTGGCTCAGCCCACCCTGGGGTGGAGCTGGCACAGCATGTGGTGCCAGGGATCAAATCAGTCCCTGAGGTTGTCTAAGCTTGCCTAAGCAGGTGCTTTAGACCACTGAGCTATCTTGCTGGCCCAGCTCAGCAGATTAAAGCACCTGTTTAGGCAGATACAGTGCCCAGTGCCAGCTGCCTGGCTTCACCCCTGAGGCACGCCAAGAGGTGGTTGAGACTGGGCATGGTCGCATGCACCTATAAGACCCTGTGCTAAAATACAAAAGAAAAAAAAAAAAAAGAAAATTATGCTATGAATTCATGTTTACGTAATACAAAAAGAAAACAAGAATAAATATATTAGAGCCAGGCATAGTGGCACACACCTGTAATCCCAGCACTTGAGAGGCTGAGGCAGGAGGATCAGAATGAGTTTGAGACCAGCCTGAGCTACAGAAGTGAGCTCAAGGCCAGCCTGAACTGCATGGCAAGACTCTGTCTCAAAAAGACAACAACAACAGAATGATAAGTGAAAGAATAAATGAATGAATGAATGAATGAATGAGTAAATAAATAAATAAATAAAAATAAATAAATGATAGCTTCAAATAGCTCAGTGGCATGGTGCCTGTCTGGCAAGAGTGAGATCCTACATGCAATTTCCAGTAGAAGACAAAAAGGGAAAAAATAGAAACAAAGATTTTTGGGGTTGGGATGTAGCTCACGTTTGGTAAGCACGAGGCTTTGAGTTCAATTTCTGATGCCAAAAAGAAAAGAGAAGAAAGAAACCCTGCTGTATTGGCTCACACCTGTAATCCTAACCCTTGCGAGGCTGAGGCAGGAAGCCTTGTACATTTAAGACCAGCCTCAGCTACCAAATGAGCTCCAGGCCAGCCAGCCTGAGCTACATAGTGAGACCCTGTCTCAAAAAAGAAAGAAAAAGAAGCCAAAAAATCAAAGTATAAAAAATGAGGAAGAACTTCCGGTCTCACAGTCCTTTTTTTTCTGCTTCAGGTGCTGTATTTTCTACCCAAGTGAGTTCAGTGGTGGGCCAGTCAGCCATGCTGCCCTGCACCTACTCAGCATCTAGAAGAGGCCTATCCATGTGCTGGGGCCGAGGGCCCTGTCCTTCTTCTAAATGCTCCAATACGCTTCTGAGTACCAGTGGCCTACGCATCACCTTTCAGAGGGACATGCGTTATCAGCTAAATGGGAGAATTAGTCAAGGCGATGTGTCCTTGACCATCCAGAATACAAGCATGGGTGATGGGGGCCAGTACTGCTGCCGAGTGGAGATTCCTGGATTGTTCAATGATATCAAAAACATCATCTCACTCAAGGTTATGCCAGGTAAGCTGTCTTCTTTCCTCTCTCTACCCTCAGTCTAACAGACATGTGGGTAATGTTTTCTTTCCTTTAGTGGAAGAGAAGGTTCCCATGATCTTCTTCACCACTGAGCTCTTCTTGCTCTTTAGAGGCAGGATAGCAGGCGTTTGTGCGGATGGAGCCCTAGGGCGCCTGGATTCAAGGCCACAGGCTGGACTCAAGAAGTGTCTTTCAGAGCAGCTCCACAGACAGGTTTACAGGTTGAAGACGCCACAGTGAAATGCTGTGACCAGCGTTAGCGCGTGGATTTTGCTTAAACAACTGTACCTTTTTCTGAGTTCATGTCTTAGAAGAATGGTTCATTAGATTGCACCGATTGTATGCTTTATAGGTGTCTAGTCTTAGCACTTTCTCTGCTCTACCTTGGGCTCTTGAAATATATCATTAGAAAAAATTCTGTTTTAGAAATTAAAATGATCTCATATGCAAGCTTTTCCATTGCAATAACTGCTCATAAGTTCTTATAAGTTCACTTGACCATGCATCTGGGAACAAAATTGTTTCCTTTGATGTGGGCATTATAGTTTCTTTTTTTATTAATTAATTAATTAATTTATTTATTGGTACCAGGGATTGAACTCAGGACCTTGTGCCCTTGTGCTTGGCAGGGAAGCACTTATTCCACTGAGCTACCTCCCTAGACTCCTGGGCATTCTAGTTTTCATCAGCATTTGATGAAAAAAAAAATAGGTTCTTGAGGGTTTCTCTATGTCTGATACTGTTTCCAGGTGAATGTCCTTCTACCTGGATAGAAGGAAATAGTATGTAACTAGTAATACCGGGGCCGTAAAAACCTCTCTGTCTCTCTCTCAATTAAGAACATTGTTTCCCAGTCTCTCAGCCTTTGTACTGTTCTGCCTCCCTTTGCAAGGCAAGCAGGCCAAGTCACCTGTGATGGAGCAAATAGGTAGGTGAAGGCCCCAGGACCCATACACAGTCTGTGCATTTCACTGAGCTGCCTCTGGGAAACCGTGTGCAGGAGGCAATGTGGAAAAGCTGAACACAGGGGCAGTGCCCAGAGCTGCAGAGGTGTGAGGTGCAGGAAGAGAGGAGAGGACAGGGGGGTGGAGGGGAGGGGAAGGGGAGGGAGTGGAGGGCAGGATTCTGACCACGACTTTCTTGGAGTGATAAGATTATATTACTGACATGGATGAGTATGAAACTGTAACATAAGGAATCTAGCAGGCTTTTTAAAAATCATGCTTGTCTTTGAAAAAAAAATTGTTTATTTATTTACTTTTGTTTAGCTGAGTTGCTAAAATTCCCAGGCTGGTTTTTCAGCACGCTGATCCTATTGTAGCCTTCTGGAGTATGAAGAATGTGGACAGGACATTTTTTTTTTTTTTTTTTTTTTTGTCTTTTTGAGACAGGGTCTCGCTATGCAATTGAGGCTGGCCTTGAGCTCACTTTTGTAGCCCAGGCTGGTCTCGAACTCGCACCAATCCTCCTGCCTCAGCCTCCCGAGTGCTGGGATTACAGGCGTGAGCCACCACGCCTGGCCCTACATTTTTTTTTTAATGGCCGGCTCAGCCTGCCCTGGGGGTGGAGTTGGTACAGTATGTGATGGGTCACAAGCATATGTGTCACAACTCCTTGCTGCATTTATAATCTGGCCTTCTATAGAAAGCTTTCCGAACTCTACCATCACCAATACCTTCAGCATCATCAGCACCCACAAGAATTTTTTAAATTTTCTCTCTAAGGAAGCAACTGGCTAGAATCCAAATTGAATTGTGTTCCCCACAGGAGAGTTCTCAAACCAATTGTCCTCTACCCAGGGGACCTATGGTGTTGTCCCATACTCAGTGACAAGAAAGCTGCTTATAAGTAAAAGATGTGCCCGGTGAGAAAAAGCATTCAGTCTTCTGCGGACATAAAATTACGTCCCTGCTTTGAAGGAAATGAAGTAGTTTATCCTGATCCAGAATGTGTGTGATGATAGCCCAGAAAAACAGAAGCAAATGATACTGTATGAGGAGTCTCACTGTGGAAAATGTCACAAGACCTTTTATAGTCACAGAACACAAAAAAGTCATAAGTAGATACATTTGCAAATTAGAGCTCTCAATGACATCAGGCTATAGCAAAGTGGAGAAATCTTTCTTTTTTGTAGCTCCAGCTGGCCTGTACCTCTGCCTCTACAGCGTTGGAATTACAGGTGTGAGCCACCACACCCATCCTAATCTTTTCTGTAGATTTCAGCTGTTACCTATCTCCATTCCTTAGGTTTAGGCTTCCTCAATGCTGGTTGCTTAACAAACTTAGCCGTAGATTCCCTGATTTCTTATCAAACAGTCACAGGCATGATAGGACAGATAGAGATGTTGATGGTAAATGGTCAATAAACAAGGACTAGAGCCAGGTGTGGCAGCACATACCCACAATCCCAGCCACTTGGGAGGCTGAGACAAGAGGATCCCAACTGTGAGTCCATCCTGGGTAATTTAGCAAGATCTTGCCACAATAAAAGAGGGGCTGTGGACATGGACACAGCTCCGTAGTGGAGTGCTTGCCTAGCTTGCTGGAGGTGCTGGATTTGACCCTGCCTACTACCGAACAAAAGTGGTGTGTGCATTACTGTGATCGGTGGTGTTCCCTCCCTGCACACCTACCCCACCCCAGCCACAGGGTCAGTGGGCAGGCTCCTCTGCACAGGTGCGGCCTCTGCAGACTGTTCCCACAGGCTTGGTCCATTCTGTTCTTGATTCAGCTTCGAGCCCAGCCCTCTGCTGAGCCTTCATCCTAGTCTCAGCTCTGGGCCCAGCTCCCAGAGCTTCAGTGAGTGTTGTGGCTTCTGACGCTAATTGTAAGATTGCACATCTCTAATCCCCAAACCCAAAGGCCAACACACTCCAGAATCAATCTGAATTTTTCTGCAGTGACATGACAGCTTCAGTGGATAATTTCATATTGCAAGCATTGCTTCATGCAAAAAAGGATGAAAAGCACAGCATTTTATGAACTTACCTTTATATGCGTAAAGTAGGTGTGAAACACGAGTGCATTTTGTATTTAGGCTTGGCTCCCACTTCCTAGGCGTCTCATTATTATTTTTTATTTTTTGTGGTACCGGAGATTAAACTCAGACCCCTATGCTTGTCAAGCAAGTGCTTATTCTACTGAGCTATCTCCCCAGCTCTATTATTGTTATTGTTATTATTTTTTTGTCTTTTTGAGACAGGGCCTTGAGCTCTGCAGTTCAGGCTGGCCTTGAACTCACTTTTCTAGCCGAGGCTGGACTCGAACTTGCACCGATCCTCCTGCCTCAGCCTCCCAAGTGCTGGGACTATAGGCATGCGCCACCATGCCTGGCTGGTGTCTTGTTATGTATGTGCAAACATGGCAAACATTTTGGAGAAGGGATGTTCAAGGCATAAACAAGCCTTACAAGGTCTTGCCTTTCCTCTAAACAAATCTTTCCTGCTGTCCTGCATGTGACATAGCATTGGCTGGTGGGCAGGGCTGAGGCTGTAGCTCACGTACTGGTCTGAGGGGTGCTTTCTCTAGGTCCGACAGAACGAACAGTATCTGGTCAATGAGCTGGTCCCAGAAACACTGCGGGAGTCAGTCGCTTGCCAGGGAGAGGACAAAGCAACCGCAGACTCTTAACACCACCCCCTCTGAGTGGTCTTCAGAAGGAGAGGTCAGTGCTGAGGAGCTATGTGATATCACCTCACACATGCGTACTTTTCAGCATGGCTGCTCCTCTGCACCCCAGCCTGTCTCCAAAGCCCTCCCCTCTGAGAGCTGCCACTAGCTCTTGTCACAGGCCAAACTTAGGGCAGGTGGCCCTGCCTAGAGACAGTCTGTCACCGCTGTCCTCAGGTGCAGTTCAGGCAGGACGCTCTTTTTTTTTTTTTTCTTTTTGAGACAGGGTCTCACTGTGCAGTTGAGGCTGGCCTTGAGCTCACTTTTGTAGCCCAGGCTGGTCTCGAACTCGCACTGATCCTGCTGCTTCAGCCTCCCGAGTGCTGGAATTACAGGCGTGAGCCACCACACCCGGATTTTTTTATTTTATTTTATTTATTTATTGATTGATTGATTGATTGTGGGACCAGGGTTCGAACTCACGACCTTGCACTTGCCCAGCAGGCACTTGTACCTCAGAGCTATCTCCCCAGCCAAGGCAGGACGCTCCTGTTGCTTGTTACTAATCCTTGTTTTCATGTGCATGCGCCACTCTAGCCACGCCCACCAGGGTGCCAACGACGTCTCGTGTCTCTACTGCCCCTCCCACAACAACAGCGCGCACGCCGAAGCGCACAGCAGGTAAGTTGTGAATTACAGCCCGGATGGGAGGTTGTAGAGCATACCGTGCACTGGGTGACTTCAAACACTCCCTCTCTGACTGGTTTCCTAAAAGAAACTTCAACACAAGTATGAGGTAGGGTTTGTATTTCTTCAATACTTCTCAGGGGAGCGGCTCCGTTCCACTCCACTCCCGGCACGTCTGCCAACCCCTCGCCTCTCAGAGCTGCCATTGGCCGCTGGCAAAGACCAAGTCTAGGAGAGAGAGCCCTGCCTAGAGACAGTCTTATCATCGCTGTGCTCAGCCGCAGTTGCGGCAAATGAGTCAGCTTTTGCTTCTTTCGGTCCGCTAATTCTTGCTTTGCTGTCGGTGTCTCCCTCCAGCCACCACCACAAGAGTGCCCGCAACACCTCGTGCCTCTACTGCCGCAGCTACAACAGCGCACACACAGATGAACACGATGGGTAAAGTGTGAATCGCAGCTCCAATGGGAGGCCGTAGAGCAGTGGGGGCATTGGGTGACTCAAGGCAGCTCCCTCTGACTGGACGCCATCCAGGCCTTCCGTACAAACACACCGTGTGTTTCCAGCCCCCAGGCACGTACTGTTCAGCGCAGGTACTCCGCTCCCTCCGCAGTGTTTCTCCAAAGCAGTCCTCTATTAGTGTCCAGCTTGTCATTGGCAAAGGGCAAGCCTAGGAGAGGAAGCTCCGCTGGAGACAGCGCCATCGCTGTCCTGAGCTGCAGCAGGAAGCGCCTGTGTCTTGATCTGTTAATTTTTGCTTTCATGGTAGTGTCTAGCTTTAGCCACTACCACAAGGGTACTAACAACACCTCCTGTCTCTACTGCCCGCCCAGTGCCCGTGTACACAGAGAACCACAAAACAGGTCAAATGTGAATTGCAGCCCCCCGCGAGGCTGTAGAGCATGCAGGGCATTGTGTGACTCTAACTGGTGTCTGTCTGTGTGGTCTAAAAGGACCTTCAGTGCAAGTATGAGAGATGGGATTTTCCCTCCTGGATGCTTAATTGTCAGTGAGCTGCTCCACTGCACCCCTGGCATGTCCCAAAGCCCCACTCTATCTAGGTGGACACTGGTGCAGACCAAGTCCAGGAGAGAGTGCCCGGCCTAGAGACAGTCCATCATCACCGAGCTCAGCTGCAGGTCCGCAGGGCGCTCTTGCTTCTTGTTGCTCCACTAATCTCTGCTTTCATCTTGGTTGCTAGCTCCAGCCGGGACTCCAAGCTCAGCCCGTGTCTCTGCTTCTGCTCCTCCAGTGCCCGCACAGACACAGAGCAACACAACAGGTACGGCGTGATTGGAGCCCAGAGGCCTTCCCAAGGGAGGCTGTGGACCATGCAGGGTCTACCCTGTGTCAAGAAGTACCACCGAGGGTGAGGTTTCTGACTTGGGCTCTGCACCAGGGCTTCACAAGGGCTAGGTCCACGCTTCTCAATTGATGCACTATCGGAGTCCTTTCCTAGTTCTAATCTCAGCCCAAGAAGTGTAATCTTATAACCCTAAAAATACATTATTGGAATTCCACAAAATTAATTCCAGTCTACCACTCCAAGCACAACCCACAGTGATAACAAAGACACTAAGACCTGTCTGTCTGTCTGTCTGTCTATAATTATTGGGGAGCCAAGAGTCCCTATGTCCAGCCATGAAGATGGCTTTTTGAAACCAAGAGAGTAACATGGGGCTGCACTTGGGTTTTATTCGGTGGAGAAGGGGGAGTGGCTTGAAGAAGGGAATTGTGGGAAGATGGTGAGCACTGTGAGCTAGTCTAGGTAGGAGGCCTGCATTCACCTCCACCATATTCAGAAAGGAAGTAACTTGTATTGATATCTAATATTGGGAGTCTGGTGCTTCAGCTCTGATATGTAATCTTTCAAGCCCCAGGAAGTCATAGCCTCTATCTCAAGGCTTGATCCCAGCTGACAGTGTGGAGCGTAGGCTCTTTGTCCTGTCTCCACTCGGCTCATATTGGAGAGCAGTAGGTGTGGGTTATCAGGGAAACACTCATGCGATCTTCAAAAATTACCACCAGCACCTCAACTAGACCAACACACACTGCTTAAGGCCAATTGAAAGGATAAGTCCTAGCCAGCTCTGTACATTTTAATATGAGGAAGCAAGGTCAGGCTCAGTCAGAGCAGAGCCAGTCACTCTTCTTTCAAGGAGAGCTGCTCAAGCAGTCCTTCACAATGCACTCCTTGCACAAGAGTAAGCATTTGATGAGTGAGGCTAGCTGCTGTGTTTCGCCAGATTTGCAAAGGGCTTCCTCATTAGCAGTAAGAGTTGAATCACTGATGTAGGGTACCCATGTGGGTCTCTCCTACCTAGGCCTGGCTCCAGGATGAGAATGCAGGAGATGCCAGGGAGAAAGGGCGAGGCTGGTGAGCTTTTGGGTCCTGTAGGCTGTGCTGAGGTTGGGCCCTGCAAATAAAGGATCATGTTTCAGTGAAACTAAAATTTGCTTCTTATACTAGGCGCCATGCTGCAGGCTTGGCAGTATTATTTAAACCTCAGGATAACTTTGCTATGATAGGGGTGATTCCAGTGGAGTTCCTAGTGATGGGAAATGAAGCAGAGTCCACAGCTTCACTGCTGAGCATCCTAAGGATAGAAGGTGTGCCAGCCAAATAACTCAGCAGACTCAGAGGCTGGGGTTTGATTCCAGGCATGCCACATGGGCCTGCCCCCAGGGCGTGCTAAAATGGCATTGACACTGGGCGTTTTGGTGTGAGCCTGTAATCCCAGTACTTGGGAGGCTGAACACAGGCAGATCACTACAAGTCTGATTTACATATTGAGACCATGTAGACCCTTCCCTAAAATACAAAAAAAAAAAAAAAAGTAGTTGAACTATGATTTAATTTCTGTTCACTGAAATGTGAGTCTGTTGGTTGTAGTTACTGGATCCTGCTTCCTATCACAAACGCTGTGCTTTATGTGTGAATGAATTTGCCCTGTTTTGACATCCTCTCTGACAAATAATTGATAAGATGAACCAGTCCTCTCGGAAGCAGGCACTGCCCTTCAGAACTTTGCTTCAGTGACTGTTTCCCTTAAACTATGTGGCATAGAAATTCCACAAGATACTGTTTATACTCTTGAAACAAGTAAATAGGGAATTTTGAGATGACGTTTAGAAAGTACATGCACAGCTGGGTGTGGTGGCGCATACCTGTAGTCCCAGCACTTGGGAGGCTAAGGCAGGAGGTCCGGTGTGAGTTCGAGACCAGCCTGGGCAACAAAAGTGAGCTCAAGTGGGCCAGGGAGATAACTGAGTGGTACAAGTGCCTGCCTGGCAAGTGCAAGGTCCTGAGTTCAATCCTTGGTACTGCAAAAAATAAATAAATAAATAAAAATAAAATTTTAAAAAGCAAGCTCAAGGCCAATCTGAAGTACATAGCGAGACCCTGTCTCAAAAAGACAAAAAAAAAAAAAAAATGAAGAAGAAAGTACATGTTCATGTTGTACATTCATGTCACATGCTTCACCCGTTAAATTCTACACTGAAAAGGCAGTAGGCATCAACTAATAGAGAATGACTTAGAAGTAAAGATAGAGCCTGTCACCCCGAGAATAAGTAGGTTCCAATCTCCTACTTTCATAATTGAAAAGGTAACTTGTGTCAGAGACACTCAAAGCCCCCTGAAAGCCTTTGGCCCCTTGAAGGGGCTCTGGATTCTGAGCAGCAACAGAAATGTCACAGGCTCTTAGCTGGAGGGACCTGGACTAGGAGTGGAGTTTGGAAGATGGGGCTTTAGACTGGGACTGGGATTTTATTTTATTTCTTTTATTTTTACTTTTAAATTTATTTTTGTTGGTGTTTTTACAATAGTTAATATATTACATAATGTTGTCTTTGTCATAGTTGTTCAGAGTACACAATGCAGACATGATTTCTTATCTAATCATCATTAGTACAGGTCTTTCTTTTCATTGCACAAATAGAAAGTAGCAAGCCGGGTGTGGTGGCGCACGCCTGTAATCCCAGCACTCGGGAGGCTGAGGCAGAAGGATCGGTGCGAGTTCGAGACCAGCCTGGGCTACAAAAGTGAACTCAAGGCCAGCCTCAACTGCATAACGAGACCCTGTCTCAAAAAGACAAAAAAAAAAAAAAAAAAAAAAAAAAAAAAAAAAAAAAAAAAAAAAAAAAAAAAAAAAAAAAAAATAGAAAGTAGCTGTCAGGAGCTGGGCGTGGTGGCACACGCCTGTAATCCCAGCACTCAGGAGGATGAGGAAGGAGGATTGGTGAGAGTTTGAGACCAGCCTGGGCTACAAAAGTGAGCTCAAGGCCAGCCTGAACTGTATAGCAAGACCCTGCCTCAAAAAGACAAAAAAAAAAAAAAAAAAAAAAAAAAAAAAAAGAAAAGAAAGTAGCTGTATACTTGTATAGTACATAACTGTAGTGGATTACCAGCTCATCTGACAACATCAGGGGTTGTTAACTTGAGCCTTTTACAACTCAGCATATGAATATAGCTTTCCTTTTTATACTTTGTGGTTAGATTTTTCTGCTGAATGGTTAAGACCAAGATAAAGCGGGACCTATGTTACAAAGAATATATAACTTTTGTATCTGACAAGGTCAGGCAGGTCCCCTCAGAGTTTATTCTGGAACCATGTACTGCGATTTGCAAGCCTTTTGTCGGTGTCAGCCATTTGGACAAATCATGGCCAATGCTTGACCAGTTTGTTCTCTGTGGAATCCTGAGAGAAAGTTTTCTCTCTAGGTGACTCTCCTTAGGCTCACTATACATCATCGATCTCTTTCTTCTGTAGCCCCACAATCTCCATGAACAGGAAGTTTGGGACTCCACTAAGTTATATACTGTTATAGTACAGGTTCTTTTATGTGCTATGTTTTCACTGACCTTGAAGACCTTGAAGAGCTAGTGCCAAAATATTGGTTATTCTTGTATCCCTTCTTTTTCTCAAATTGTTTGGATTGCCAACTTAAGTTGTTAATCATCCAGAAGAGAAGCTTAATGATATTATTCTCTATGACTTAGGCACTTGAACTTAATATCACTGTTTTCCTGAATTTCAAATGCCTTAGACATTCAGGTAGACATAATATGAAACAGATATTTCCACCGGGCGTGGTGGCTCACGCCTGTAATCCCAACACTTGGGAGGCTGAGGCAGGAGGATCGTTGTGAGTTTGAGACCAGCCTGGGCTACAAAAGTGAGCTCAAAGCCAGCCTGAACTGCACAGTGAGACCCTGTCTCAAAAAAAGCAAAAAACAAACAAACAAACAAACAAACAGATATTTCCATCAATTGTTGAAACTCTAAACTTTATTTTTTTATTTTTTATTTTAGTTATTTATGTTTTTCTTGTTTCATAACCTTTATTTGCTTATTCACTCATTTTTATGGCTGGCTCAACTTGCGCCCTGAGGGCAGGGCTGGCACAGCATGTGGTGCTGGGGATCGAACTGTGGTCCCTGAAGCCACCCAAGCCTTCCCAAGCAGGCGCTTTAGACCACTGAGCCATCCTGC